>JANIJG010000646.1:98858-124363 GCA_024611175.1 Megaceryle torquata | reverse complement strand
GGAACCCCTCCTCTGGAAAGGGGGACAGGCGCCCAAAGCAAGATTGTGTTGACCGGAAGAGGGGGAGAGAAAACCCTGGGGGGGGGCTGTGCCCCGGCAAATAAAAGGGCCCCCCCGCCCCCCCCCCCCCCCCGCTTATTGCCAGATCTATACAGCACGGTTTAAGCACCTAATTCAAATTTACAATTATTAGGTCTTGGGTTTAGACTTGGTAAGAGGAAAAGGCACTGGGTACAGACAGTTTTTTAAGTCACATGGAGGACTAACAGCCAGCAATTAGATCATTCTCTCGAGTGTGAAGGAGCCAGGTGCTGGTCCCTTCTCTGCTTCACTTGAAATTTGCATCGAACTCGAGGTTCTTGCCTCCCCAGGGACTTACCTACCTCTTGGGCAGTTAGAGATGTCATAAGCTATGTCTGTCTTTGCTGGCATTTATCCACTTTCTATGATAATTGAGAGGATGGAAGAAGAGAAAATAAATGAGAAAGCTTGGGAGGGGCAGCAGATGTAAGGCATTATAAAATTGTTAGATGTATTTTGAAAGGTGTAAATGGTCTAAAGGCCAAATACTTAAAACTCCAGCTAATAATATGCCCTCATTTATTCTTGAAGAAAATTCAGGGCTAGATTTTCAACTGATATAGTTGCTTTTGTTGCCTTTTCTTTTTTTTTTTTTAATTAATTATGCAGATCATCTCTGTGCAGAATGGGTTGGCAGCATGACACCAGCTAGAGCTTTAAGGCTGAGCTTATTATTCAAGCCACAGTCTTCTGACAGATGTAGAGGTTCAGGTTAAAACCTGATTCTTTGGCTCTTTCTTTGGCTTCTTGGTGCTTGGGTAAAGTGGCCAACAAGAACAACAGTTGGTTTACCTTGGAATAGGTTTAAAGATTTTAGCTTAACTGTACTGTTGTGTATCAGCTGTGGTATTCTGTTTTCTTTTCTCATTTTCACCTGCTCCCATGAGATTTGGGAAGATGTCAGTCCCCTGCAGGTAGGGCACGTTTTCTTAAAATACTGGAATAATTCCTCAAGATTCAACAAAGTCTGGTGTAATTTAAATCACAGCATCCAAGTGGAATTTGATCTATGCAGACTCTGTGGATCTATCTCTTCGTTTCTCTGCCCTGATGAAACAGACACATCAGCACGTCTCTGTTCTCAGTCACAGACTCCTTGGAGTTCATTCTTCAGAAACATTAATTACTCCAGTGCTCAATTCTGGGAAGCTCCTTTTTCGTGTCCTCCAAATCACAATTCCTCTTCACGGTGCCCATGAACGGCTGGAAAACCAGCACATGTCTGCAAGTGTGCTCAAAGCAAAGGTCTGGGGAGGGACCCACATTACTCTGCTGCTGTATTGCCCTTACTGCTCCTGGTGAGGAGTAGATCAAGGGGCAAAGCACGTATGCAGACAAGGAGACAGACAGCAATATGCCCTTCACTCTTTTTGCAGATATCTGCAATATATTACATGAAAATGAAATACATGTTTAATTGGTGTTGAGGCTTGGGAATAATTTGTCTCCTCTGAATCCGACTGCATTTTTTTATCAGACAAGCTGATGTATATATACCCCCAGGCTTCTGATGCTGACAGCTACTCAGATAAACCTATTTAGTTGTGCAAAGATGAGTATTAGATGATATATGACAGGTTTTGGTCATTTCAGCATTTTTTCAGGTGAAAAATTGGTGCAGGATAAAGAGAATATGTCCTGTTTCCTTTCCTGCAGACCCAGATGTGCACAGCCACCACCCTTATGTGCCCCTTCTAGGCACAGCTCAGCACTAAAATTCATGGCGAGTTATTTTATGTAACATCCAAAGCAGTCTTTTAAGTCTAATATGGGAGTCCACCGTATTTGGTTGAGAGAGGAGAGATTTAGCTGCAATATCTGTGGTATAGACCAATTCTCTGGAAAATCAGTATCCTTTCATTTGCACAGTTGTGGAGGGTTTGGACCCTGCTGGATCCATGACTGCAAACATCCAGGTACCAGATGCATAGTCTGGAAGGGTCCTTGAGCAGCCACTCTCTGGCCGCTCACATCCATCCCAAGTCACAAAATATCAGATGCTTTCAGCAGACTTCTGAGCACCAGATCAAAAAGTACAAGCAGAGAGCAAGAGGAAGGAAGGGTTTTCTCAGCTTTCTGCAGTTGTATTTATAACTGGAAGTTTTACATACTCTGATGATTAAGTAGCCCTTTTTGAAACGTGCTTTGCAGTTGGCCAAAAAAAAAAAAAATTTTTTTTTATTTTTCTCTTACCTTTCCAATAAAACCTGGGGAGAAAAAAGATTGGTTTAAGCAACGTGAAATTTGAAAAGTTAACAGCTTTTACCTCTTTTTGTCTTGTGGGACAAAAATATCTTCAAAACCACTTCATGGAAAGAATTCTCAATGTTTTCCAGTTGTAACAGCACGTGCAGACTGGTGACTGAGCTGGTGACTGCAGCAGTGACTGCTGCAGCCAACACAGTCACCACCTCCAGCCTGGCAGCTGAGGTCCCTAGCCCTGGATTCCCCTTTGAAATGGGCTGCTGTGTGCAGCAGGAGATGAAAGCGATGACCTTTTGTCCTGCTCAACAATGGGATGAGCCATTCCAATTATTTTGCAAAATTTAAAATGTAGCCCTCACCTTCCTCACCAGCTCTTGAGCTGTTGAGTTGGACATTTTCCCACTAGGAGACACGTTCATGGAAAGAAGTCAATGATTTTGAAAAGGCTTGAAAAATATAAATAATAGCAAGAAATATTTTTTCTACCTTGCTTGTCTTTATGAGCCACTGGGTGGATGTTTCCTACAGCCAGGCAGAATGATGTCAGGCTTGCCCCAGTGCTGGCAGGCAGGCTTGCCTGCTGCTGGCAGCCTCATGGCCCTGGGTGTCAAGAGATGGGGCCAGGGCTAGAGGAAAGGTGTAAGGTCAAGCCTAGGGGAGGTAAGAAGTTATCCTCTGCAGACACTGTTCTCCCAAGGAGACGCTGCCTATTTTAAGCCCCTCTTTGAGCACCAACACAGGAGTGGGAAGCTTTGCTGTAGCTGAGTAATTCCCTGTAAGTACACCAATGGGAATAAACTTCATGACTGGAAGTAGGAATAAACCTTTACTTGCCTTTAAATATGTCATCACATAACACCCAGGCCATTCTGGAGACGAGAAACTTCCACTTCCATGTGCCCAGAGGTGTTGTCTCTCTCTGGAAGAAACAGTCCTCCCTCTCCTGTCAAAGTAACTGTAGGATTTTCCAGTGGGCTCCTGTGATTCTGTACCAACCTACCTCTGCAAATCGCCCCAGTGCTGGTTACCCCAGGGCCACCTTTGTGATCAGCCATTCAGCCACTCACACTGTGCTCTGCAAAAGGAGACACACTGGGGCAGAAGGAAGAGAAAAAAAGCCCTAATTGACAGGAGTGGAAAAACCCAATTACAGAGATGAAAGAGGCAGACCAGGCATATGTTTCTCAGCTTTGGATCATCAGACCTGCCAGTTCTCATTATTTCCTAGCAAGCCTCACTCTCTCCCAAGAAGGAGCTGTGGCCTTTTGGAGAAACGTCATGCCTGCCTGACTCACCTGAGCCCACATGAGCAAAGCACTTGGTGGCAGAAGCAGTAACGTAGGTGCATCGTTAATGTAAGAAAAGGAACAGATTAAAGGTAGACCCTATAAAGGAAGAGGAAACAAAAAGGGGGGGAGGGGTGGGGGGGGGGCAGAGAAGCACATCCCAGGAGAATAAACTAATCAAAACCATGGCATTAAATAAAACAAAGCATGTCCCATGAATAATTGAGGAAGCACACCAGTGCGCTGCGTGTGCCGTGGCTATCTCATTTGTCTGAAGAATGGAAGGAGCAAAAGGGAGAGAAGCAGGTATGAAAGGCATCATTTCCCTCTGCCTCTAATGAGCACTGCTGCTTTCTCTTTTTTTCCTCAACACCTCCTCCCCCATTACAGTCCCTTTTTCCCTCTCCTATTTGTCATCTGAGAATAACTTACTCTTGAGAGGACACTGTTGTGTCAGGTGTGAAGGAGGCAGCAGACCTGCTTTGTCCTTGGGTGCTATTCAGGAGTCATCCCTTGGTTAGGAGATTTCTCAAGAAGGAGAGGGGGGCTCAGTTTGCTTTGTGATCTCGGACGGTGGTGCAAGCATCTGATATGCACAAAGACTGAATTTTGTTTAGGTGGAGAGGCACAGGGATGGGTATGTAAATGCCTAGTTCCTGCATGTCTATAAAACGTAGATTTGAAATGTGAATGGGGAGAAATGAGGGATTTTAAATGAGGAGTGGGCAGGGTCAGCACTACACCCAATCTGATCCCTGTCAGGTGCACTGATATCATGCTTTCTTGTGAGATTGACTTTCATTTTCATGCAGAGCAACGTGTGAGGCTGGGTTGGTAGCTCATTGCACCCTGCCTTGCTTGCTGCAGCCATGGGTGATTGCAAAGACAGCAAATGGGTTTTTATCCTGTGGCTAAAGGGACCAAATACAGCCCTTCAGCGCTGTATCCCATGTCTCCCTAGGACAGCTCCCCACATGAAGGTTTTCATGACGGATGGTGGCAAACATGTCCCTCGTTCCTGCAATGCCCTCTTAGGAAACTACTCCCCACAGCTCTATTTAGTCTGTCTTTTTTGATACATCTGTGTTTTATTAGTCACAGGAACTGCCAGAGCTTACATGAAAGAAAGGTTAATCTTGTTAGAGTTTGGTTTTCAGTGCTGTCCTTTGCTTTGGCACATCCCCAAATATCAGCACCAGGCAGGGGCATACAGAGGCAGCAGTGGGACCCGCGTGTGCAAACACCAGCCCTCTGGACAAGACCCCATCTGCCAGAGAGGCAACCACAGGACCTCCTCTCTGGGAGGAAAGCAGAGGACTGACTAGACAGGATTCACCAAGGTCACCAAATATTTCCCCACAGCAACAGTCTCATCTTTCCTCTGTACACTACTATGGTTTTGGGAAAACAGCCTTTTCATTCCTGGGAATAAATGCCACACAGAGCAATCCTTTGATTTGGCCAAAGCCAGCTGCTCCCAGGGGACATGTCTAAAGCAGACTTCTCCTTCAATATAGCAACAAACATTCTGCACTTCTGAAACAAGTCTGACTTGGAATGGCCTGATGGATGATCTCTTGTTGCTTTCTGAGTGTTCTTGGGATGCTGTATGATCACTTGTGACAATCTCTTGTCCCTGCCATGCACATCTCTGGATTTTGGTGGTGTCACTCCTGCAGTCAGATGAATTGCTGTCTGCTACCCTTATAGCCATGCCATTCTGACACAACATATATATGCAGCACTATCACCCCAGCTCAGCAATCCCCCGGGATGCAAATCATGGCAGGCTGGGAGAGGGGCAGGGAAGCACCTCTGTGCATCAGCCCCGTCCTTAAACTTACTCCTTTTGAAAAGGAAGATTGTTTCTGCTTCACAGTCTTACCTGGAAAACATCTTGTGAAGGATCTTAGGCTATGAAACAAAAATTATTTTCCCTCATACAGTGACAAGGAATAAGCTGCAAAAGTTCTTTAACTGAGCTTAGTGTGTTTTAGAGAGAGTTGCAGTAGACCTGACCCTAAACTCATTGAAATCAGTGCAGAGGCTCCCTGTCCTCCTCCTTCTGAAGAGTTTTGGCCAGACTCATGTCCTGGTTTGAGTGAGAACAGAATTAATTCTGTTCAGTGCTTTTACTTTTCATCTCAGTTCTTCTAACTAACTGCACTGTCTGAAGTTAGCAGTGTTTTCACAGGCAGTGGCTGCTGCTGTCAGTGATAACACCCCGTGTTCAGAGTTAGTGCCAAGGGTTGGTGTGCAGATCAAGGCCACTGTGGGTCTTGTGTACCATGCTGTGTGTGTGTGTGTGTGTGCAGAAAATAAAGGCAGCACCTGCAGGGAGGAGCAGCCAGGACAGGTGACCCCAAACTGACCAACAAGGGATTCCATCCCATAGACCTTATATTTGGTATAAAGCTGAGAGATCAGGAGGGTCAAATTCTTCTGTCTTCTTCCTCTTTTCTTCAATAGCTGTCATCACAAGAAGATTCTGGCTGGTCTGCTCTTGATCCCAATCTATGTGTTCCTGAGTCCAGTAGCAGAATCCAGCTCCTGAACACAGCTCCTGTCTGCTGCAAGGCCTGGTCTGGGACCCCCTGGTGCCTGCTCTACAGCATCAGTGGTGACAGTGATGGAATTACCATCAGGGGGGTTGGGTTCGATTATGGTTTTGTATAGATTTGTATATATTCCATTTTTATGATTATTACTTTCCTTTTCATTAAAGCTGTTCTCGTTTCCTTTTCTAATCACTAAGTCTCTCTCCCTTATTCCCTTTCTCTTCCCCTTTGGGGAGGGAAGAGGGTTAACAAAGAGCATCTGTCATAGGTCTAAGGGGCTGCCCTGACCCTAAACCTTGACAACTCAGTACTCCCAAACTGTCCTTCCACTGATGTAGATCAGTAGTACCTCACAGTCTGCACCAGTCTGGAGGAGCAGTTGGAGAGTCAGCATCACTTGCTGTTTCAGTCACTCAGCTGATCTGCCCTATGTCAGGGCTCTAGGGGAATTTATCCCTGCATCACTTCATGTCCTGTCTGCTTGAGTCTATCTAGAGAACCTAAACACGAAAGGGAACTTAGCACCATCTATAAGCATCCTCATTTGAAAGGATGAAAAAGATCCAAAAAAGCCATCTCCATTCAGGTTCCTGTCTGGGTTTCCGAAGTCTGAAAGCTGCTCTGTTGCCCCAGGCCTCCTGCCTGGTCAACACAGATGAATAGGAAACTCCTGACATCTACCACCCAGGCAGATTCATCCTGCCATGTGGGCAAGCCCATCTCTCCCTCCACAGTACAGGAAGCCCAGGGCCACCCAAGATGCCTACAGCTGGCTGCAGAAACACAGAGAGTGGTACAGAACAAAGCTGAGAACAGAGCTGGGGCTTTGGACTCCTCCTGGTGCTGTTGACCAGGCTATGCTGCTGCTCAGGGAGGAATGACAGGACAGTACCCCGTTTTCTCTCCAGCTTCCTTTCCATAGCCATTTAGCAAGGTGGTGAGCATCATCTTTCCTAAACAACAAAGGAGTGGCCACACACAGGGACCACCTTTCAGACAGGGAGAACTGTGTAGATACAGGAATGCTGTGGACCCACACTGCTTTGGGCAAGATAAAGCAGCTGTTGAGCAATGGCATGTTGAATAAGGGCAGGAGTTTTGGGAATGTTTCTACAAGTAGCTTAGAAATCCTGTAAACTTCCAGACACAGAGATGGGGATCTGATAGCTCTTTTTGGGTCCTGGAAATGCATCTATTCCTATTTCTGCTTACATAACTAGAAGCAAAACTGGATCTGTACGTTGCTCCCAAAGGATAGAGCAGCATTTTCAAAACAGTAAAGTGTACCAAAATATCAGGCCAGCAAGGATCAAAGCCTTACACAGGTAAGATGTAGATTCTTCTTCAAACAAACACGTAGTCTAGCGCAGCATCCACATTAGTCATTTGCTGCAGGGCTTTGCTGAGATTTTGAAGTGAATTGCCCAGCAGTAGTCCCTACACAGGATTTGGTTTGGTTTTTAGACTGGGTTTGGTGTGTATGGATTGAATTGGTTCTGGAGGACATACAAGCTCTGCTACCACTTCTAATGCTCCCCATCTCCTCAGGGGGACGTATGGGTCAAGTGAGACAATCAGTGCAAAGCACCAGATGAAGCTGAATCCCCCTGAACTTTCCATAATAGAGTTACATCACTGACAGTTTCCATTTCCTGATATCCTACCACACCTAATTACTTGACATTGAACAGGAAGCCTTAAGTGTAAAAGGATAGTAATTAGGACCTGAATTCACAAATTGCTTCTGATAAGGGGATATAGGTGTTTTCTGTTTACACCTTTCTGTACTGATCAGAAGCTGCCTAGGACCAGAGAGGATCCTGTGCTGAGCATGAGGAAGAAGAGCTCGTACTCTTGGGTGAGATCCAAATTCTTGGTTTACAGTCCTTCTGAAGGGCATGTGGATGGCATTGAACCAAAGGAGGTTTTCAGTTTAAAAGAACTCTGATGGGAAATTGCTAAACTACCTGCAGCAGTGTGTAACCTATTGCTGGAATCAATTGCACTAGCAGAGAAATTCTGTTACAAATCAGTTCTGCATTAAAAAGGCCTCTGGGAAGTCCAGGGAATTATTACTTGGACTGAAATAGTTACTTACTATAGCCGTGCAAGTATGTCTGTTTACTGTGAATCTGGTGAGTGTATCTGAATTCCACACCAGGAAAATCAGCTGAAACTGTAATATAAAATAATCAGTGGACACATGAATAAATATAGGGGAATAGGCATGACTTTTGTATAGAGAAATCATGCATCACAGATGTGCCAAAGCTCATCAGGGGTCTCAGAAAGGATGTGCTTAGGTTACAGAATGACTGAGCAGTCTGAGGTGAAAAAGGTGTTTGGAGGGCCAGCAGCTGAGCAAAGCTGTACTGTCTGGGTGGAAAGCAGAAGGTGTCTGAGGCCCAGCTAGTTTCTTTCAGTGTCAAGTATTCCACCAAAAGACACCTGCAGGTGCTGGGATTTTGAAAACAAACTAAAGGACATAAAACCAGCCATGTACTAATTGTGCACAGCAGCAAGGGGGTACTGTAGGGACTAAGCTGCTTTCACACAGCACAGATTCAAATGACGAGATTCTTCACCACAGGATGATCTTGAAAATTTACAAAGTTTCAAACAGAAATTAGATATGTTGCTGGAAGAAAAATCCATTAAAGATTGTTAAATAAAAAAACATTGAGTGTGGGACAGGAAGCCCTTCATCTGTGGATTTCTGGGTCTGGGGAAAGTATTCAGGGGTGGCTCACAACCCTCTGTGTCCTACCCATGTCCTCTTCCCTGGAAAGCTCTTGGTTACTGTCAGAGACAGCACTAGGCTGGGCTCTCCTTTGGGCTTCATCCATGTGTCCATACTTAAATTTTTATGGCACAGTGCTCGGGGAGCATCTTCAAAATGACTGAGCAGCACATTTTAAATAAGCAGTGGAAATACGAATTCTCAAAACACCAGTGAAACTGTGGCAGTAACAAGGTATCAGGGAATCCAAAGTTAAAATGTATTTGAAAAGAAGCTGGCCAAATTCATGGCCATTGGTAGAGGAGGGTTAATGGTTGGACTCAGGGATCTTAAAGATCTTTTCCAACCTTGAAGGTTCTATGACTCTGTGATTCTCTGCTAAATACATTCCTCCTGTACTATTAAACACAGTGGCCCAGAAGCAGCATGAGACTTGGAAAGACCTCTGATGCTCATCATTAGAAGCTATGTGAGGGTGCCAAGGGTAAGGATCACACACTTTCTTATCTCCTCTCTTAATATCCAGTATTAGTTTTAGTAAAAAACTATGCTAGCTGAACTTTGATCCAAACTATTAGGGCTATCTGAATGTCTCACGTCCATTTCAGCAGACCACACTGGAGAATGTTATCTTAGCCCTCATTGCTGCATGAGTCTGTAAAGACAGTTGCTGTGATGGCCATCCCATGGAAACCTACTTCTAGCAACTCCAAGCTTTTATCCTGCAATCCAGCCCAAATATGCAGGTGGGGGAATGATGTGTTGACACAGATGCAGCTGTGCTAGTGATTACTGACTCCCTGAACTCTCCCTGGTGTCAGCAGAAGCCTGAGCCTTCAGTTTAAGCTGAACTACGAAACTCAGCTCTCCAGCTGACACAGAGCTGACATCCTCCAGCCTGTTCACCTCCAAGGCATGCAGTGCACAGCCTTCTCTAGGAAGGAAGGACCACACCACAAAGGAAATCTTGCTGAGGATGAAACACTGGGAACACTGGGAACAATTTTTCCCTTAGCAAAACATAGGTATTTCTACAAGCTGCAAGATCAAAACCAGATCATGTTGCAAAGGAAGCCTTTTTAAAAAATACCTCGGCATTATGAAGATGCTACTGCATTATAAAGCCAGAATATTCAGCATCTGTCTAAAGACATTCTCTTCCAGGCAATTGCCTTTAACTCCAGCTTCCTTCCCTGCATCCCCCGCTTCCTTAATCTAGGGGGGCAGGTGTATATATATATGTGGTACAGACTTTCCAGGAGGAAATCTTCCATCCACTAAGTTGTAAGAAAAAGTCATTTTAACTCCATGAAAAGCACGTAGCAAAATTGGTTTAAAACCTTTATTTGCCTACCAAAAAAAAAAAAAAGTAGGGGGAAAGTCCATGGTGTGCCTGGAGGTCAACTCTGTAGGAAGCAGTGGTATGGAAATGAAACTGAACGGAAGCAGAAGATATTTTTGTTTTCATATTTGCAGTACTGCAAACCTCATTACTGTAGTAAAAGAATACACTTTTCTAATCAAAAGGAGCATTATATGAGCTACCAGAACTGAGAGGAAAATAAATATGTGTTTAAGTGATATTTTTAATATTAAAAAGGCACCTAGAAAATATATGGGGTTCTTTTTTATGACTGACATTTTTCAAAAGGATGCTGGGATTCCTATGAAAGTAAAATACCTTCAGTCTATATGGCAAGTGTCAGAAGTGTATGTCTCAGTCCTGATATATTTTTGATTCCCCAACCATGTATTCATAATATGTCAGACATGCTAAGAAGTTGCTGAAAAATGTGTTGACGGAAGAAATATGAGTTGAACTCCTGTAGAGCCCCTCCAGAATACCAATGAGTAGACTGATCCATTAGAAATATCCACAAAGACCTGGTGCATTAAAAAAATCCCTGTCGCTGCAAGTCTTATGATTAACACAGCTGTCAGATTCTTGTCTTTATCTCTCTCCCTTTCTAAAATCATAGTTTAAAACATAGATTGTCACAGTCATCTGCCCCCAAAAGGCAATCCAATCATATTATGCACTCCAGAAGTAGTTTCAGTTGGAGGAGCTCAAAGCACCTCACAAATAATCCCCAGGCATTGGATGAAATCAATAGATCTGCTCTAATGCGGATGAGAATGATTTAGGATTGAAGTCCAAAGACACCCAGTGATTTCACCACAAAGCTGTTGACTGCTGGGCTCTTGTCATCTCCTACCTTCCCTGTTAACAGGGGAGCAGTAAGAAAACATTAACATCAGCAAAGCAGACAAGATGTGATGCAGTTGTCACGTACGGCTCAGCGGTGACATTCTGCAGTAGTTAAAGGTAGTTCACAAAGGAAGAAAGTAACTGGGATTTTTCCCTGTGGTTTGCTTCTCTCCACGAAAAAAAAAAGAAATCTGGAAGTTTTTTTGTCTTGCTTGTCCTCAGAAAGATGCCTTTTATACGTCATCTTAATACATTAGGAAAGTGCTTCAGTTCCTTGATTTTGGAGAGTGACTCGGAGATCTCTGATGCACATTAGAAACTTTTTTCAACCTTTATTATCAAGGTAGGGACAAATTGGCATTCTAGCAAAGGCTTTTTCTCAGCAATTTTGTCCTCAGGTGTATGAAAGCCAATTAATGAAATCAGGCAGAAAAATAAGGCAGAAATCCTGAGGCTGGTATCAATGTTTGCGTTCAGTATGTTGGATTTCAGTGCTGGTTTGAAAAACTAAAAGTCGTCTGTCCTCGGAGGCATTTCATTTGCTTGTTCTTTGATGTCAATTTTCTAGTCTTTTTAGTAAAATGCAAGTTTTAAGTGTCTATAATTTCTAGCTCAGAAGACACTACTTTGTTCTAAACGCTTCAATTGTGGTTTGGAAAAGGGCTTCCTGGCCTCTTTTTAATTAATTCTCCTGGGAATGTGTGTGGAGTTCCCTGGTTTCAGCACTGATCAAGAACATCCAACACACCATTGTTTCTGTGCAGTGTCCAGCTCAATGCAAGTCATGACAAATGCCAGGATTTTTAAGTTCTTTTTGATTCCCAGACCAAGAATCTGAACTTCCATGCTAGCAGATCTATGCTCTTAACAAAAACATCAAAGAGGCCCAAGAATTAAGAGGATTTGAAGAAATAATTCATAAATAAAAAGGCAAGGTGCTTTTACTATATCTCCTGGATTTTACTTCTGTGCATTAACGCACTTCTCTGAGCTTTCCTCTTTGATCTGGAGAACTATGAAAACTCTTCCTTCTTTCTTTAAGTCAGCTGAAGTTCTTTTTCAGGGCAAACTGTCTTAAACTTCACTGAAAAAAATAATGCATATTCCCAGGACTCCAACTTATTCATTCAAAGCAAACTGCTGGAACAGGAATCAGCAGTTCTTATCAGTACTTCTGGTCACTATTATCTGACATCTTATCCGTGGAGCAAGCAAATTCTTGTCCAGCTAAAGTTATGATGCCAAGACTGATACCAGCCATCAACTGTTGCTGGATTGATGCTCAGTGTTGAACACAAATTTAATATCCTAGCCATGATACTTCTGTCAGCATGAAGACTCCCTTGGATGAGTTGTCAATGAGGAGCTTCAGGAAGAACTGTGCTTTAAGCTAAGGTCTTAATTCAGCTGAAACAGATCTTGTACACCAACAATGGGAAGATGTGCCATCCGTACAAGGTATGACAGGATGAATAAAAGGAAGAAATGAAGGATCAAGGCAGATTACAACAGAAAATGGGAAATGTTCTCATGTGGTGTATGTTTGACTGTTTCTGTCTCACCTGTAATTGGGTCATAAACTCTTCAGTGTGGAGACCGTATGCGTTGGCCACAGAACAAATAGGTCCCATTTTTTTACAATGAAGCTTGAAACTGCTGCAGCCTCTGGAGATGTTGCAGTATGACCGATAATATTAAAAGAAAGATTAACGTGAGGGAATCTGAGCAGTAATGGAGTTAGGAAAAAACCGTGAAGAGTTTCAAAGGTGAAGTCTGAAAGCTGAGGAAGAAATTCATCATTATTACTGTTGTTATTATTCATTTATATTGGGCCATAAGTGCATGTGTCAAAGATGTGAAGCGGAAGTCAGAAGAATCAATATTTTCTTATTGCATTTATGTATTTTTATCAAAGTTTCATAAATTACTGCCATTTTTGGAATCAGATTTTGAACTTCATGCCAAATCCAGCTGTTGTGCATTTATAATAGAAAGCTTCGCTGCCATTTATTGTTAGGCATAAAATTGAGAAACTAACCATAAAAGGACGCTCAGCACTGTAACTCTGACAAATCCATCTCAATGAAGGCTGTTATCTAGGGATATATAAATATTGAATGGGGAGATGCTTGTTTCCTTTCAGCACATTCTCCTGGATAATCCATTTGGCATCACAATATCAAAAGCTTTATTTTATATATTAAATAGATTTGTTTCTTTGGTCCCTACTCACTGCCTGTGGTTTGCCTTCCCATTAAACTAGCTGTGCTTCAATTGCAGGCACCATGGGTAGGAGAGTTATTAAAATACGCCAGACTCTGAGCAGATCTCTTCCAGCCTGCCACTTGTACGAGCTGCCACTGTTTAAAACTGCTTTTCTAATTAGTGCTGGGCTCCTCATACGAGGGGACAGGACTGTTAGTCACCGAGGCACTCAGAGGATGTCCAGCAATTACAATGGGTGGGACCTGTGTAAGGAGAAAGAGCATCAGGAGATGTAGGAAAATCATTAACTCACACACCTGAAACACCAGCAGACAATACACAGCCGAGCAGCCATCGGCATTTAAAGCCCATGGAAAAGCATGGATGTTGTTAAATTTCTCAGGGGATACAGCTATTATGTGAAGATGGGCTGGGGGGACTACTCTGCTATAAACAGCAGATTCCTTGGATATGTCAAGGGATAATTAACTGATTTATCATGTAGATAGGCACAGGAGAAAGCTGCACAGAGACTCCCGTTATTCCCACCTAGTGATTTTCTGTGAGGCTCTGGCTTTCCTCTTTGATCTGGAGAACTATGAAAACTCTTCCTTCTTTCTTTAGGCTCTGGCTTCATCAGTCTTCTTTCCTCTACCTAAGTTGGTTGCCAAATATCGAGCTGATAAAGGATTAGGGAGCAAAAATTCAAACTTTTGAATGAGATTATATGACACTATTGCCAATCAGAACTCTGTCTTCAGCTGGTGAGCCGAGGGGTCCCCACAGTCCTGTGTTCCTACAAGTAGTGCCAAATATTTTACTGCTGAATTCTCAAATCCTTTTGCAGCATCACAGTCTCCTTTGCTGAGAGGAAAGTTTCACTTTGAAGGTCAGCAATATTGCCATTATTTATGTGTATAAAACTAATCCAAGAATGTGCTTTCCCTACCTACTGCCAAATACATGAATTCAAGGTAGCATTATGGTGCTTGGTCCTTGCACAAACACAGTACTAGGAAGGAATCCACAGCAGAAACATACATGTCAGAGAGATGGAAAATAAGGGGTTTAATGATTTAAGACAGAAATGGCCTCTTTATCTTTCATAATTCTTGCAAAAGCTGACTTCACAGGGCTTGTGTGTCATTCAGCAGATGTCTCAATACACCCTAGAAGGTGGGCAAAAGGAAAAGAAGAGGCATACAGAGTGACCTGCGAGCCTGAAGTCTATTCTGTCTCTTCAGTTGACAATTTCTGTGAACAAGATACTCCATTCCCCTCCTCTGTCTCTCTCCTTCCCCTCCTGAAATTTGTGTAGCCTAGTTTGCAAAATTCTTGTTATGAGCTTTTGGAGACAACTTGGTTTCCTCCCACAGAGAAGTGCAGCATCCAGAAAGCATCATCCCCTGACTGTGTGGTACCTTTGGAAACTATTATAAATTAGGAATATTAGCAATAGGCTGCATATGCTGTAAGTTTTAGGGAGACACTATTTTGCAAATGTTTAAACAAATGTACCAGGAATAATTTTATATTTTTGCTGTCTGACCATCTGTAAAGCCAGGTGTTCAAATTACATGACTTAAGAAGATTAACATAGAGACATATATAGCTAATGCATTTGGAAGCTGATGAACTCACTTAAAGTACCTCTCAAGCACACAACTGTATGGCAGGTCTGAAGTGTGATGTCTTGAATGGGTCTAGAAACCTTGTATTTGTATACAAATGTAGGCATGTACTAGTAAACTGGAGGCAGCCAAATAAAGGGTCACTGAAGTGGTGTAGAAAGGCCACATGCTACGGACAGGCAAAGAATTGAGCTTAGTTGATCTGGAAGATATAAACAAGGGTGTAACAGCAGCTCTCTGATACTTGGAGGGGCTTATATGGAAAGTGAAGCCAGACTTCTCAGCGCTGCGGTGGTAAAACACTGGATGGAAGAAAGTTCTCAGAGATTTTCAGAACTCAACTGGCTGCAGTCCCAAGCAACATGATCTAATTAGGAAGTTATTCTACCTCAGTACAGGGGACCTAGCAACCTCCCAAGGTCCCTTCGATCTAAATTGTCCTGTAGGTCTGTGCTTTTGTGATAGGAAGCTCCTCTTTCTCCTTCTGAAGGGATACGTATGATGCTTATTTCTTACCCACAGGTGTTCCTGGCTGCCAGAATAACTGACTACCTTAAAGTGTTTATCATGCCTCACAGCCCCTGATAGGATGTGGCAGTGTTATCTTTTCATTACAAAAATGAGGCACAGATGTCAACCTCTTTTCAAAAGGTGAATTCATTTCAACCACGTTTTGGTTTTCGTTAGTTGTCTGATTGAATTGCAGCTTCAGCAGTGACTCCAGCTAAGCCTTCCCTACACAAAATCACCCCTTCAACCAGGACTGAGAGGAGAAGTTCTTTTAGGACTGAGGGTACCTGAGCTATCTTTTTTAGTACCTGAGCTATCTTTTCATCCCTTCTATGCTGGACAAAAATGTCAGAGTAGGGAATAATGGACTAAATAATGGACCTGTCTCGTTAACAGCTACCAATAACCAGAAGATGGCTGGGGCTACTGCTTCTGTCCTGTGGCCTTGGGGAATGAATTCCACCTTACATTATTAATGTATTTATAAAGGATCTTCCAAGTTTATGCCAAATTCTGCACACTTTCCCACTATTCTCAGTAAAATTCTTATGGTATTAAAACATTAGTATTGGTACCTGTTAGTGGGGGATTATCCATTATCCAGAGCTTCTGTGTGCTGAACCCAGTGTACTCAGTTTATGAATGGGGTGTTAGTGAGAGGGTTTGGGTTGAGAGAAGCATCAAGATATGATTACTTCCAACATATTTTTTGAGAACTGGCTTTTTTGGCTTTTTAAAATTTGGCACAGTGAAATGACTGCAGCCCTAGATCTACCATAGTGTAATTAACTCTAGCTTTGCTGTGTCTATCTCTCTTTGTTCTGGAAAACAGCTTTTTTCCCTGTGTTACTGTCAGGGAAATAATAGTTGTGTGAGAATGAGAAAAAAAGTTAGCCATCTTCTGTGTTGTGGTAAAACAGTTTAATCCATGTCATGTGAAACTATGAAAGCTGACATGGGGATGACAGAATTGAGTACCTTCAGAGCAAAACAGCTGAGCTCTTTGAACTTCCATGAAGGTTTTGCAATGGGCAAGCAAATGGCCAACAGCAAAATCCATTTGCCCAGTGGAGAGGTAGTGTTTCTATTCAGTTGATGTTACCCTGAAGAATTGTCCCTTTTTTGTGCAAACTTGGAAAATTTAGTTTCTGTTGTCCAGCAAAACAGATGAAGTTGGAGTAAATCCATCACCTGGGGCTATTTTCCCTTTCTGCTGTGCCCTTGCCACTCTTCTCTAATCCACGTGGTGGGCTGAGATGGCAATTCATCCAGATGTAGAGGAAGAAGGGAAAGGAAAGCCAGCTGGTCAGAAATACATCATCCCTTCTGATCAGCTGTCTGGAAGGCTTTGCTAGATAAGGCAGTTTGGCTTTTGCTGGAGTAACTTAATGGGAGATTCTAACTGCCTGTGCCTTTTGCTGTCTAGCAAGATAAGTCTATGCCATGGGCATTTAGGCAATGTCTCAGGGTGTGGGAAAAATGGTCACTTTGGCCTCCATTGGCATTTGAGACTTACAGGTTCCCTGGTGGTCCAAAGAGCTTGGAGGGGTGAGATTTGCATTACTCTCAGGCAAAATCCAGCTTTCAATTAACAGTTGTGCTATAGAATTGGAGGAGACATATAGGATAAATGCCTGGGGTAGGAATTTGGCCAAGTGACTTAATGACCTCATTTAAACTAGCCTGCTCATTTTCCTGAACAGTGGAAGTGTTTGGCAGTGAGTCCTTTTGGTCGCACAGCAAAGCTGCTGTCAGCAGAGAGCCCTTTAGCTGGGGTAGCGATTTGTACATCACAACTAATTGAGTGCACCATGTGGTGATGCTCGGACAATACCCTCAGAAACAGCCTCCCTGCATCCTCTTCCAGCTGAAGGACACGTTACTGCCACATCAAAAAGACAAGCACAGAGTTAGTCTGTGCACAGCCTCACCCATAACTCTTCAGTGTACCAAAAAAATAAAAGAATCAAATCCAAAACCAGATTTTGAAG
Source organism: Megaceryle torquata (assembly GCA_024611175.1). Taxonomy (NCBI): domain Eukaryota; kingdom Metazoa; phylum Chordata; class Aves; order Coraciiformes; family Cerylidae; genus Megaceryle; species Megaceryle torquata. The sequence goes on along the minus strand of JANIJG010000646.1, from coordinate 106,947 downwards.
CCAGCTCCAGAAGCAGACTCCTGGAGGTACAGCTTTTTTTTTTTTTTTTTTTTTACACCAATGCCTGCAGCTTTGGTGTAAAACTCAGCTCCCAGTCTGCTGATAATTCCAAAATTGAGAGGGTGCAACACAGCCTGAATTGACATCTGCATGGCGATCTATAGATGCTCTCAAAAAAAAGAAGTGCAGTTCTGCTCTGCAGATATAGGGCATGACTCATTCGCTAATTAGAAAGGACACTGAGAGTGTGTGGAATTTTATTGTACTGCATTCTTCCATTTGTGGGTCAGGCATGACCAGCAGACCATGAGCCTTAACAGCTTGGGAACATGTTACAATTAATAATGAAATACAGCTGCATTCAGCTGTAATTTGTAATCTGTTATTATCTGGTAGGGGCAGAGGTTTTGTAAATACATGATAGGAATTTTATACAAAAGGCATTTTCAGCCAAGTGAACTTTAAACTGCTTGCAGTGTTTTGCTTGTGAATGGTGTTCAGGGCTGAACTTTTCTTGGGGGGAAACATCATCCTGTAGATGTGAATCCTGTTGTTAATAAGAGTTCTGCTTCTGTTTATCCATCTTCTCTAGCAGATGTCTCCTGTGAAATGAGCATAAAACACCCTATGAGAGTGGCAATGTTTCCAGAGGAGTGTTCCAGCTGAAAGGCAAGAGAAAACCAGGGGCACCAGGCTCTGTTTGTGCCAAGGACAGTGTTTAAACACAGTTCAATTTTAAAATTCCATGATTGAAAGCTAATATCTGAATACCAAAATCCCTTCCCTTTCCTTTTCCCTTGTCCTTGTCCCTTCACCTTCCATTTCCCCTTCCCATTCCTCATTTCTTTCCTGTATTTTTTTTAACTGTCCCAGTAATATCAGTAGGAGTTGTACATAAATAAAGAGAAAATAAACAATGCAATTAATAATTCCTGGCTAAACTCTTTCTCTAACCGGGGCAAACAAGCTTAACACTGAGCTCAGGAGTTAATAAATGACAAAACAAGGGTAACTTTATTAGTCATCAGAAAAATTTCAGTCATCAGAATTGTCAAGGTTGGAAGGGACCTTAAAGATCATCTAGTTCCAATCCCCCTGCCAATGGCAGCGACACCTCCCACTAGAGCAGGTTGCTCAGAGCCCCATCCAGCCTGGTCTTAAAAACTTCCAAGGATGGGGCCTCCACCACCTCTCTGGGCAACCTGTTCCAGTGTCTCACCACCCTCATGGTGAAGAAATTATTCCCAATGTCTAACCTGAATTGACCTCTTTCTAGTTTTAATCCATTCCCTCCAGTCCTATCAGTGCCCGATAGACTCAAAAGTCCCTCCCCAGCTTTCTTGTAGGCCCCCTTAAGATACTGGAAGGCCACAGTAAGGTGTCCCCGGAGCCTTCTCTTCTCCAGACTGAACAACCCCAACTCTCTCAGTATGTCCTCATAGGAGTGGTGATCCTGCCGCTTGATCATCCTCGTGGCCCTTCTCTGGACATGCTCCAGCACGTCCATATCCCTCTTGCAATAGGGGCTCCAGAACTGGATGCAGTACTCCAGGTGAGGTCTCACAGGAGTGGAGTAGAAGGGGAGAATCACCTCCCTTGACCTGCGGGCCACAATTCTCTTGATGCAGCCCGGGATACGATTGGCTTTCTGGGCTTCAAGAGCACACTGCTGGCTCATGTTGAGCTTCTCATCCACCAGTACCCCCAATTCCTTTTCTTCAGGGCTGTTCTCAAGCCAGTCACTGCCCAGCCTATATTGGTGCTTGGGATTGCCCCAACCCCAATGGAGGACCTTGCATTTGGCCTTGTTGAACTTCATGAGGTTGTCATGGGCCCACCTCTCCAGCCTGTCAAGGTCCCTCTGGATGAAATCCCTTCCCTCCAGCGTGTCAGCCACCCCACACAGCTTGCTGTCGTCGGCAAACTTGCTGAGGATGCACTCAATGCCACTGTCACTCAATGTCACTGACGAAGATGTTAATTCTAACTCTGCCCCTTTTCACATAGGCACTCTCACTATCATTAAAATTGTGCTCCCAGCTTGCAGTGTACTAGTTTTGCATTTATTGACCTTTGTAATTCAGTTTATGAAATTCAGTGTATTTATGTCTCAACTAAAAATGAAATCAACAACCCCCCTGCGCTGAAAATCAGGATATTTCGATATAACTTTTGTGGAGCTTCTCTGTATGATACTTGAAAATCTCACAGATATTAATTCTTCTATCCTAAAACAATCCTCTGAGTTTGAGAAAGATCATACCTAATGTACTATCAGGGGATTGAGGCACAGAAGGAATAAAAAAGACTTGCTGTAAGTCACACGATAGATCTGTTGGACAGATAAGAATTAAATATGCTTTGTCTTCCCCTGGCTTCAGTCGTTAGACATTGTACAACAGAGCTCCGACCACTCATCACACAGCTCGATCCCGCTGGCCTAAGAAAAAACCTGCACAGGTGAGGAATCCTAAAAAAGAGCCAAACAGGTTTTTCTTTTGCATGCCTCTAGAGGTCTTTGTTTCTCTTCATCAGCTCTATATGGACATTGAATTAAGAAGAACAGCTTCAATAGCACGTAAGATGCAAAGTTGGTGCCTGCATTAGATAACATGGATTCTACCCATTGCTGTCAAGACACAGGCTGAAAACTCCTGTTCTATTTCTATCCCATGCTCCATGTTTGACTTTGAGGAAAGTGGCTCAGAATCATCTTGTTTGATTAATGACATTTCTTTAATGCCCTTGAGGTCTGCTGCCTCTTGAGACGGTTCCAGGAGGAAATTAATCTTCCCTTAGGTCTGCATTGCTCTCTGGATGTCTCTGCCCAGTGTCTACAAAGTGAGCAATGTTGCTGTTTTAGGATCATGTTGGGGCTCTTCATCTCAGCTAAGAGAAACTCTAAAAACTACTGGGATAGAAATAGCATGCAAGGTATCTATGCAACATTGGTTCAACAGCTTGTGATCTTCCTGCATTGTAATCCTACTCTGACCAGAATGGTTTTGCTGCACAAAACCACATGTCAGACAGAAAGATCACTTATGAGCTCCTTGTGAGCTGTCTACTATCACTCACATTTTGGGTGTGAATCACCTTTTGTTACGCAGTGCATGATGTTACTCAAGGCACAGAGCAGCCTGCTGCAGAATTTGAGTTTGGTGAGACCTTTACACAATGCCAAGGGAATTGTGCCTCTTCTGGGCCATCCAAGCCTGAGATGTGGACTTGGCAACAGTGGTTCAACACTTCCTTTCTCCTGTTTTAAGTGGTGTGACTTTGGTGGTGGTGTAACAGTCTAAAACTGGGACAAGGTGATGGAAAACAAAGGGCTGCAATTTCAAAGGGTGTCCATGAACCAATTAATTAGTCGTCTTAGAAGAGTTGTACTGAGAAAATAGGTCAGTTGCTTCTCTCATTTATACCATTGTAGGATCTTGACTCCAATGGACCAGAATTGATTTTTCAGCAGCAGAGTCTCAGGACTGCTGTCTGTCTGAAGTGCTGCTCCCACTATTGATGTGAAGTCTGCCTTTGCAATGGCTTACATCCCTTGAAATGATTTGAAAAAGGCTGTGTGAAGTCAATGAAGAACAGACTATTTTTTTTTCTCTGCACATTTCCTGGTTTAATACCAAGAAAAAAAAAATTACTCTGCAGACAATAGGAATGTATATGGCCATTGAAAAGATAAAGTCTTGCCTTAAAGCAGATATTATTGTTTCTTTCAGGGTAATGAGACCTCTCTGTGAGCACTAATAAAAGCTGCAATATGTGAACCTAAGTCTTTTGTACCTGTGACAAAAAAAAAACCCAAGTATATCTTAAAAGGTTATGTGAACATAAAAAAAACCCTACTATAGAAGCTACATGAAAGCCAAGGCAGCCTCATGAGAAATGTAACATAAAGTAGCAAACAGAGGGCAACATTTCATGATAGAATATATAGATCATATGGAGCACATAATGAAACACATAGATTTTACGGTGAAATTGCATTCTTTACTGATACATGTGTTATGTGTATCGAGTATTAAAGAAAATGGATGTGCTTTCCCAGCAATTGAGCACAACACTCCATGGCACCTAGAGTTGAAAAACATGACATCAGTGAACTAAAACTACAGGCTCATGGAAGTGTGAGAAAAAACAATTTCAGCTTATATGCTGGATTCAGGGTAACTACAGCTTCCCTGAGCCAGTCCCCCTGCCTGTTCCATAGGTTAAAAAGCTCTCCCAGTTTTGCTGCAGAAGACTTAGCTGGGAAACCTGAGACAAAATTACAGGTGGAACGATCAGAGGCACAGGCAGGACTTGGTAATTACACCTCATGCTCTGGATTCCCTTTTCAGCAACTGATCCCCACTGTTGGGTTAACATCCGTGCATCAGCACTCTTTAACGTTAATATGTTTGGCACTCTTGTTAAGAGCCTCTGGTGAATTCAGGCCAGGATGTGGGGTTGATGTAGGACTTCTCTACCAGCGGAAAGTGTGAGGTCAGGGCACTCTTTCTAGGATAATTTAGACTGTCATGTGATGCTGATAAACTAGGTCAATTAGTCCATGCTGAGCACTGTGCTGTCATTTAAACAGTGACTAACAATCTCAGCCTTTTCATTTACTAATCTTTGTAGTATCTTCACCTTCTCTGTCTTTTATTGACTAGAAATCCAATGTAGTTCCAGCTTTTGCTTGAGGTATAAGTCATAACCCAGTAGGACCTCTAATTATTTTAATATCACTATGACTTGCTTTAAATGAGTCAGCAATGAGCAGCACAATGTCATTCCTTGCTTATATCTGGATTAAGTGCTGTTGTGTATTCACCTCTGGGTAGGAACTATCATTCATAGAAAAGGTTTGTGCTGCGATACTTACATCGCTTCCTAAGAGAATGGGAGTGAGTTCTTATCAGGATTTCATGGTGTCTGTAGGATCTAATCTGCCAAAAAAAGCACAGACACTTCCTGAGGCAACCAAAAGTTTATAGAGAGGAGTGCTGATCCTGACTGCTGAGGAAGTTAAGGGCCAATAAGGAGGAGTCTGAACTGAAACCCTAGGAGACTCCAAGAAAATGACCAGATATGGAGATCTACTGCCAACAAATGATTCCTCACCTGTAATTGCACCCTGATACACTGTATGCATGGAGGCTGAGGTACCATACTCTGTCTGAGTTAGATCTTCATTTTCCCAGATGGACATGGATAAGGAAAGAATGAATTTAATCTTTCAATGAGTAGATAGTTTGGTTTTCTATGTTTACTTTAAGTTCATCTATCTGAAGTTTAGGGTGATTTTAAGAGACAGATGACATCCAAATGTTCAATAATTCTGAAAGTGTTCGTGGTAGTCCAGTTTCTGAACCACCCATGAAGTCATAAGCTCATTGATATAGGTTGAACGGACTTTGGGAGTCCGTAGTCCAATCTCTTGCACAAAGTGCATCTAACTTCTGAATTAGGTCAGGTTGCTTCAGACTTTTTATCTAAATGAATTCTGAAAATCTTCAGGAATGAAGATTGCACAGCCTCTTTGGGCATCCTCCTCCAGTGCTTAAACACTCTAACTGTGAAGATTTTTTTTTTCTTGTGACCAGTCGTATCTTTCTTTGTTCTAGCTTTAGTTCAGTAACTTTTATCCATCTTTCATAGTGCAACCCTGAGAACAGACTGTCTCAGTCTCATCTATATCCTCAACATTAGAAAGAACGCTGAGCCCCAATCTCCCAACACCTTCCTCAAAGCATCTATGGAGGAATGGGATAGAACTTGTTGTGTAGGTAGTTTGAGAGCTAGCAACAAAGAGGACTGAAACAAAGGAGTGTCTTCACTGGTCCAGTGTTAGCCACACATCCCTAAGGCATCCTTCAGTAGATTTGCACTTCTACAGCCTTAGTGAAGGTTTTGGCAGCTGGAGCCTGAAAATATTTGTTTCCTCATGCCAGAAAATGTTGGTATCTCTTCCAATGAAAGGCTCTTAAGCAATACAGAAAATAGCCACAGGCACAACAGTAGCTTGTTATGATGCCAGTGAAAGATTCCCAGCTATTTGTGACTTGCAGGGATGGCGAGCAAATTTTCAAGGCAAACCTACTCAAGAGCCCAGTCTGCTCTCTCTGTCTGGACCCTCTGTGTAGAGCAGACACGCAGTGTGCTTTAAAAATAGAGCTTTTTCCTTTCAATGTGCCTCCTCACATAGCGTGTCTGCTCCCAACTAGATGCTAAACATCACACTGTATATGGCTTTCAGATGCATCTGGAGTAGTACTGAAGCAAATAATAGAAATACTGTGTGGATCTCGTCACGGAAAGACTTTAGTGCTCCCACACATCTCTACTAAAATCTTTGATGGTCAAAGTCTTCTGCTTAGTTAACTGCAGAAGGGAATCAGGTTCTTCATCTGAAGTCCTTCCTAACATCAGGATAATCCTACTTACTGGCAGAGGGACACAGGCAGGGAGAAAGGTGAAGCAGGACCACTCCTACTGCAGGGCAGCAATGAGAAGTGGAATTAGGTCTCTGTCCATAAGTCAGGCCCTAAACCCTCATTAGTGAAATGATGACAAACTATTAAGGCCATTCAGATGTGTCCCTTTGGAGCCATAGAGAGCTGTTTAGAAAAGATTAAAGCTTGTTACAAAGGCTGTAAATGAGAATTATTGACACACAATGACTCCAGTCCAACTCCCCTGTCTGCAGCACTTTACGAAGCCACAGGCTGCACTGAGAAGTAGGTTCCCTGCTCTGTAAAAGGCAAATCCTGACAGCTCCTGTTTCCTATCTCCAACAAATGTGTGATCAGCCAAGGGCAGGACAGGCTATGGGACAAGTGCACATCTGTAGAGAACCACTGCAGGCCTGAGACTTGTCAGGGCTGTGAAAGCAGATAAAAGGGATCATGATACCTGCTTTGTGGCAGTGAAGAGACTGCAGGGAGCAGTAGCTGTGCCCTTTATTACTGCCAGGTTTACTAATGCCATCTCCACTGCTGTAAGCATCAGCAAGTGAAAACCAAGCACTGGTACAACCACTTGGTTTTGGGTGTTTGGTTTGGGTGTGAATATGCTGATTCTCTACAGATTGTGTGATATCAGCCAGAAACTGCAAGCTAGTAGACTGCAAGATTGAAAGAAGACATTTTCTGCATCAAATTTACCTCACAAAGAAGTCCAGAAATCTATACGGAGTTGGGACTTTTCTACTCAGTGATTTTCCAGTGTCTTCCTTCATTAGATGCAGCAAAACTGATAATAATTCCCGGAGAGATAAGTAAAGCCAAGTAGCAGCACCACATGCTCAGCAAGGCACTTGATTGTTTTCACTGTTTTCATCCAACCATGCAACTCCATTTCTCACTGTGACTGAAATATCATTTGGTCAATCTGCTAGGGTGGGAAAATTAATAATGCACTGTGGTTCAGGGGAAATTTCTTCCTCCGAAAAACAACCCACTTCCTCCAGATTAAGTTTTGTGGGTTTTTCCCTGCCATAACTAGTGACGGACTACAGGAGCGATGTACCAAAGTGTGAAAACAGCAAGGAACATTATTATAGTATCTGCAACATTTTTAATAAAAACACACCAAGCAAAGTAAAGGAAATGCCTTGCAAACTTTATGGCCTCAGCTGACCTTGCTATCTGTAGATCTGTTTATGAAAATAAACCACCTCGTCTATATACTTGGTGGGAAAGGGATACTGCCATGATTTACAATTATGAGCAGCACAAATATGAATAAATGAACGTAGAGCTTTCTGCATCTGTGTAGGTCCCCAGTGCAGCATAGTTTCAGGTAGCCTTAAACTACTTCGTGATGCCTAGCTTGTGTGCTGGAAACAGCCAGTTGCAATTGGGCTTTTTTCCAAGCAGCACTTCAGAGACATACTGCACAGCCCCAAATATTAAGCCTACAGAAATGAAAACATGTGGGCTGATCTTTCAAATTTGTGAAATTCATAAATTTCTTACAGTATAATTGATATAAGTAGTAATAGAGTGAGAGTTAGTTTCCTTCCTTCCTTCCTTCCTTCCTTCCTTCCTTCCTTCCTTCCTTCCTTCCTTCCTTCCTTCCTTCCTCCCCTCCC
>JANIJG010000646.1:51376-98758 GCA_024611175.1 Megaceryle torquata | reverse complement strand
CTTCCTTCCTTCCTTCCTTCCTTCCTTCCTTCCTTCCTTCCTTCCTTCCTTCCTTCCTTCCTTCCTTCCTTCCTCCTGTCTTGACTGCAGAGGAGGACCTGCTCATTCATGAGCAGGTCAGAGGAGGTTGGGCTAGTGCTGCTCCACTTACTTTTCCATACAATGCTTCTTGGCAGTGCCAGATGTGCTGGGGTGACAGCCCTGGAGATGGTTTATTTAAGAGTGTCATAGAAAGGACCATAACAAGAAGTAATTTCCTCCTACTGTCTGCCAAAGAAAGGGTGAAGATCAGAAAAGAAGGAGATAAGACCTGCTAATTGTGTGGACCTGGGTCTCCATGGATGTTTTTGAAGCACAGCTCATATGGGCAGATTAGGGCAGGTTGCTGGCTGGACCACTTCTCACTGTGTTTATTCTAGCTCTGATTAATATGCCATGTTGATCAAAAAAGATCCTTTCCCAGATGCCTCTCTTGACATTTTGATTATGAGTCTGAAGTTTCTCAAAGGTCACCACTGATTTTTATTGCTTATCCAGATTTTGAGTAGCTGCATCCCATCCAACTCAAACAAGCAGGAGCAGCTCGAGGCTGTCAGGTGATGATGTGCAGACATACCTTTCATATTGCAAAAACAAGCCATGTCCGCACTAATTTCCTTTTCCAGAACGATCAATAGCTATGAGGTTTGTTGACTTTGCACAAAACCCAGCTTGACAATAAAGTATATATCACTGTATATAAACCAGTCATTGCATCTATTCTTATCTTCATAGTCAGACAGCCCCTGTTATGTCACCCCAGCAATAGGGTTAGAAATTAAGGGGCAAGGTTTTAAGGTACGAAACAAAACTTTTTTAAAATTATTTTTAAATTTTATTTATTTATTTCAGTTGCAAGCAAGCTTTTATTTAACCTGTCTTTTTCCCAGTACAAAGTGTTGTACAATCTTTGTGTTTCCCTTTGCCTGCACTTGAACTGCTGAAATTTTATCTTTGGCCTGGGTACAGAATTTCATACTCCGCATCACCTCAACCCCAGCCTTGATGAAGTTCATCATCTGTGATCTGAAAGAAAGTAAATTAGTGTCTCTATTTGCTTAGGCTCTGAAACATTTTTATGTATCAAATCACGCTCATAAGAGTTGAGCTTGGCAGTTAATGTATTTGTCTGAAAGAGGAAAGTTTTGGGATGACTATCAGTACTCAGCACCGAGGAATACCCATGGCTTGTTAGTCCCAGGCCAATGCCCTGCTGCTGGGTCATGCTTGCTCTTTTTTGTCCTTGAGTGCTTCTCTCTCCCCCTAAGACTGGCATCCTTTGCTTGCACTGACTGCAGGAGGATGGAGCACACATTGCTCTGCCCCTGTCCTTAGGGTCATTTTGAGAAATTAATTTGCCTGGGCAGAGACATTGAATGGAAGTCTCCTACAGCCCAGGCTGTCTGGGTACTGAAAGACAGGAGCCTAGACTACATCACAATATATGTTTTAAAAAAAGAAAACTGGAATGTGCTCAGTTCTTGCAAGAAATTGAGAGCTCCTAGGCTCAAGAAATGGTGCTAATCTGGATCCAAAATGGAGATTTCTGTTGGTAGGTCTGAAAGAATCCCTGTTTTTCATTGTCTACACATAAGGAGCTTTCTGATTCAAATGACATCTCCTTTTGAAATGTATCTTTTGAGGAGCCTGACCTAATATACTGCAGAGGGAACTGTGGTGCCCAACCACTGTATCTGCAATGCAGCCTCTACAGTGTCTAACTCTGGGGTTAAACTGAGTATTCTCTTAACAAAAACATTACTTGCATCTCTGTTTTTTAGGAATTTCTAGAGAACCCATGATGACAACAGCAAAGAGGCTGAGTCATTTCCGAACCAATATAAATGAGAAACAGATCTACATTTGTTTGCTAGAGAGCCATGATATGACAAGGCCAAGAGGACCATGTTGAAGGACAGACAGACCCCAGAGAAACTTCATTTAGAGCTCAGTTTTGAAAAGTCTTGAGCCACCTGTCCTATGTCCAGCAAAGCACTTTAGCACGTGTTTAACATTAAGCATGGAAGTAATGCTGTTGACTACAACAGCTATTTGGCAAAAATAGCTTCCTTTAATAGAGGTCCCTTTATTGCCTCCCTTCAGGTGTTTCCTGACCATATTTCTAGAGATGTGACAAACGCTCAGCAGTCTTTGCAAAGGTGACCACTGAACACACCTTCTAAAACACAGCCAATATCTTCGTCATGCTCAGGGGACTAAGATGCTTCTACATGAGATACCGCTCTTTCCTCTACTCACAGTCCTTGTAATATTCTTGTTTTTCCTACTGTTTCTGAGGCCAAGGACCAAGTTCAGCAAATGTGCATAAAACAGTTTGAAATCCACAGATCCTCCTCTTTTCCACGGGATTTTCCTTTCCACTCCATCAAATGCCTTCTCTCTGTATAGGAGAAACTAAATAAGGCAACAATTTTAACAAGAAGAATTTTAGAAAGTCTTCTCTCTTCTCATTAGCAAAGCATGGGAGAAGGATGTATCTTCTGATGCAGATTGTAGTGGAGTTTAATTGGCTTCAGCTGAGCTACATCAATGTATATCCCAGCACAGTAGCTCCAGCCTTCATTTAGTAGCTGTATATGTAAGTTCATGCTTACAGAGCTAATGTTTCTTGTGGGCCTTATGTGCCCATTTGTTCATCCCTTTTTTCTATCACAGGAGCAGAGAAGTGTGATCACAGTTATACTGATATAATGAGAATAACAAAAAAAAAAATTGCTACTGACTTCTAAATGTGTTATTGACAGCGGTGATTTTACAGAACAGTTTTTTCTCGTGCTATTTCATAGATCCTCCTCATTCAGACATTTCTCCCAGTCCTGATAAGAAGCCTTATAAAATACTTCTAGGTGTTAACATTGAAGGTTAAATTTGCCAGTGCAGCTAAGTAATTACACTTCAGTGAAGTATATGTGTTTTATCTGAATAGGACTGGCCTTCTGCCTCATTATATTCCAGAATTTTGCAACACAATGCTAAATGTAAACCATGACAAAGTTTTTGTTTGGTTAGCTCTGCAGAAATTTGGATTCTCAGAAGCTATGATTCCCCACGTGTACACATAGACCTTGAGCGAGCCACCTCACTCCTGAATTGCTAGGATGCCCAGATGAAAATCTTTCTGTTCAATTTTAGTTGATTTAGGAAAAACAACCAAACAGAAGGCTACGGGTTGTGAATGGATAATTCCTCCCATTGATCTCTGCAAATAATTACTGATTCAAATTACCATGGAGAAGTGTATTTTCAGTTCCTCACCTCCTGCTTAGAAAAAAAGGAAACCTAATCATATTCAATTATTGTATAGCATTGCTACATGTTACAAAGACTTGACTCTATTTTAGATGCAGGAATAATTACATTAGCAATATTGTTACCATGGTGTCACGACTGCTTGTGAAATTTATTATATTGTAGTAAATAAAATTCAGGCTCCACAGTAGCTCCCACAGACAGGTTTAATAAAAATACCACCTCATTATGGATATATGTATAAAACATCTGTAACTCTCGTGGTTTAGAGGAAAGTGTCATGTTCTATTAGTACAGCAGCAGCAGAGATAGATATGAGTGAAAAAAGGCTAAGGAAAAAGCAGTGATTTTCCAGGGTCTAAATCTTCCACTCTTCCTTTTGGGACTGAGATACTTTTTGTTCTTTCCCACTCATCTCCCTTCATCTGTTGTGGAAGCCTGGTCCAGAAGCATTAGGAGGCTTTTTTCTATATCATTTTGTCACTTTTAATTTTAAGTCTTGACCCTTGTCTCAAATGCTCAGCCCTTCCAGGAGCTAAGGCTGCATGAGGCAAGGGATTTTAAAGACAGAGGTGTGACTTCATCCATGAAGAAGGCTTGAGCTTCTTTCTGCAGTGGTTTCTTTGTGATGCAAAGTTGCATAACTTAATATTTTTGTAGTTTGTTCCCCATTAGAGCAGTTGTTTCATATCAGTAAAATAGCACCTGTTACAAATTGCTTCATGCTTTTGAAATAATTTAGCTTTTTTTCCTGCCCTTCAGTAAACAAGGAAATTGTTACAATTGAAAGGCTTTCTATCTTGCAAAAAATGCAAGCATAAATCAATGCCAAGATGCAGTCACTGTAGAATTATTGCTGAAATGGGACCCTGCAGGCCATCTAGGTAATGATATTGTGTTAAGCAACAATGAAGAGTGATGCTATTAAACAAAAAATAAAAACAGGCAATGAACTTTGTGAAAATGATGGTTTTCAACAGGGGGATTTACCTTTTACAACAGGTCTGTAAGCAGATTCATATTCCTGACCTCAGTGCTGTTAACTGTCGTGTGTGTTAATGCTGTGAACGGATTTCTAAAGAAATGGAAGTAGTTATATTTGTACAAATTATTTTGGTAATGAAGGCAATTCATTTAGATGCAGGTTCAAAGCTAATTAACATTCTTGGTACAAAGATTTCTTGAGAAAGAGACAAGAGAGAAAGAACTTCCCACATGTTTTTCTCATCTGATGCCTTAAAATGAGCTTTAGAACATGGAGGTTGGAGTTTTCAGTTCCAGAGTTTCTGCTTTTTGGGGGATGCATTTTCAAATATCTTTCTCAAAAGCCTTTATTTCTGCACAGGGAAAGATGTCAGAGAAAGTTAGGTCAGAATAAGTTCATACTTCTAATAAATAAGCAAACTTAAACAAAACAAGACCAAACTCCTCAATTCCCAAATGCCAAAGATATTTAATTAATATGGGCTTTGCTTGCGTGCTGATAACCGCTAATGAATATGAATGACTCTGAGTAATCCAGGAAAGGATTTCTGAGAATTCTGTTTGCACCTAAGGCATTGTTTGAGGGAGCCCAGCATAGCAGCAGTGAGCTGAGATATGACACACAGGACTGTTGAGAAGAGACTGCATTTGATTTCTTCCCTTCAGCCACATCAGACAAGGGTCCCTTGCAGGGAACTCTTCCACAGCCTTGTTCCACCAGACCCTCGATGCTGCCAGCAGGTCCCTCTGGGTCATGTCACAGCTCATCCCATGGGATGAAGCCCTGACAGCTCTGAGGAGCTGGTCTCCAAGAATGCTAAGCCAGAAGGAGTGTGAATCAATTTAGCAAATATAAGGTAATAATACAGCTGTGAGTAGGGTGTTTGGGTGTCCCCCCTCAGTTTCTAGAGAGAGAAGACTTGGGTTTTCAGTGTTCTTCAGCAAAATGAGTGGGACAACCCACAGCTTTCTCTTAAACATCCACTCCCTTGGTAGTAAGACCTGGGGAGTGAGAGAGGATGAAAACAAGCCTCAAGTGGGGGTTGCTTTGTTTAAGTATGGATGGGCACTTTCATTTATTTTCCTCATTCCCATGTTCTATCAGCTTTTGGTTATGTATTCTCAGGAGGTACACTTCCAAACCCACACTGTGTACCCTGATTAAATTTGCAAATTTTTTAAAATTTTTTTAATTTTTTTTTTTATTTCATCTTTTATTAGTTGTGGGAATAAATGTCTTTTGTGGGAAGAAATATTAATTTATTCCAGAGATGGATATCTTCACACACTTGACATAACATGCAGGGTCTGACCCCAAAACATTCATAGATGTCTCTCTCCTACTTTCAGTGGGCATTTGGTCGAAAGAACACGTCCTGATATTTCCTTGCAACCTCAGTGTAATGGGTGCTTTGATTAGGATTGCTTTCATTAAGGCAATTCCTTTTATGTTCGCTATGGAATTGAAAAGGTGTCTAATCAATAAGAATTTTATTCTACAACTCTCTGCCACTTAGTAGAAAACAGATTTCCAGTAGAAAATTTTCAATATCCTCTACCAGACAATAGATTTTCAATAGATTTATTTAAATCATTTTGCAACATTTTAGCAATTATGACTATTCCCCAAAGGATGTGCAAGATACAAATCTAATATGGGGGGACATGCAAGATTTGAAGCTAGCAGCAATTGCAAGAATAACCTGTTGGTGTTTATTTTCTCCTTCTCCTGGAACAGATGGGCACAGCACAGAGCCAACATTTAACTTGGACTGTTTGGACACTCTCACAGACCTGTCTGCAGGAATTTGCTATCCACCCACAGTGCCTAAGAAGTTTAATACATCTATATTCTGCCATGGAAGGTATATAATATGTGTGTCAGTCGTCGCAGCTGCCAACCTGACTATGAAAGCTGGTCCTTGCAAGCTCCTGACTGCAGCCCATGGCTCTCAGCTTTTGGCAGACTTGAGTCTTCATCACATCTCTTTTTACCTCCTGCCTTTCAGCCTATACTAATAGCCATGAGTATTTCACATGTTCTTCACCCAACATTTCCTTTTTGAGGTGTCTTCTCACTGAAAAGCATAACGCATGTGGGAGGATTCCTGTTGCCTAACTTCAGATGTCTGCAGAACAGACTAAACCTGAGCCAGCTGGCTAGGCTGTCGGTAGTCTTTTCTGTGGCAATTCTCCCTTCTTACCACTGTTTGGTAACCTGAAAAAAATGCAGAATGATTCAGCTTATAAGACCTACTTATCAGCTGGGTAATTAATTTCATTCAGAAAGACTGGATGAATTGTTCCTTTCAGATTCCTGTAACTATGCATTGACTATCAAGGACACCAGGTCACAGAGAGATGACTACATTTTTGATGTAAGAGACACAAACCCCAACTCAAATGCCTATCAATGGATTGGAAACATGCTCTGGCACTAGGAGTGACTAGAGATACGTGTCTGTGTATATAATGGCAGCTGCACGGGCGACACTGCTGCAAAAGAAAGAGAAACCCCTGTGACAGAAGAAGGTGGCATAACTCAAGACTATCAAACTCAAAGCTGGTAAATTTCCTTCCCTCTGAAAGGAATACACTTACAAGTAAAATCTGTCTGTATTAATGATATTGCCTCTTCTGTCAGCTTAAGCAAGTGTGTCTTATCAGCAAAATGACTCAGTGTTTTTCCTCAGTTGTCAGATGGCAGCAGAAGGGAAGGAGAGTTTTGCAACCAAACCATGGGCTGTAAGGTAAAACTGCTGGGGACTGAGGGTGAGCAAGGACTGCCTCGTCCAGGGTTGCCTTCCATAAGGAGCCCTTGGCAGTGTTTTTGACTCAAACTTTGTTAAAATGGAAAATAAACAGTCAAGTTTGTCCACAGTGATAGCAGGCATTTGCCCACAGCAAATGCATCTATATGCAAAGGTCCTTCTTGGTTAATGAGTTCAGTGTAAGTCCAGATAATGAGATGCGTGTTGCTTCATTGGCAACCCTCCACCAGGCAGCAGTTTAAATCTTTGCCCTCCATTTGTGGGCTATATTTGGTCCATAATGTACTTATTTTCAAGCATCATTTTTAATTTAATGCATGAGAGAACTTATTACCCTTGGCAGAGTTACATGGTTAAACTAGGATCTGTCAATTACTTCTGAACTGGTGGTAAGTGGAGTAATATTGCACTGTGATTAGTTTATATGGAGACTTGTAGGCTAGCTGGAGCCCTGGGAGTCATGCAGTGATTTCTGCTCTGCATGCATCAGACAAAATAGGCAACTGGGTGTTTCAGCTGTAACATCTTATGGCAGAAAGAGGCAACATGGACTTAGACAGGATCAGGTTCCTGAGCACGCCAAGTTTGTGGTTGTTTAATTACTGAGTTTTGCAATGTTTGGAAGATGT
Organism: Megaceryle torquata; assembly: GCA_024611175.1. Lineage (NCBI taxonomy): Eukaryota > Metazoa > Chordata > Aves > Coraciiformes > Cerylidae > Megaceryle > Megaceryle torquata. The sequence goes on along the minus strand of JANIJG010000646.1, from coordinate 91,065 downwards.
TCCCATGTGCAAAACATAACACCAACCATAAGCATTTGTGTCCCTGAGGATGGCAGATATGGATCTAGGGGTGAGCTGCAGATAATGCCATTAAAAGATACTTCCATGAAGAGTGTTACCACTTAAAGAGATTTCTCATTTACAGTTTTCATTATCTGAATGAAACCCTATGTAGTATTTTGGGGGGCACCTTTCCCACTTTGCTTGCCTTGCACCAGGGGTGTTGTTTGCTGCACCTCCTTTTACTGGGAGGAAGCTGGCAAGGTGGAAGCAGCTGCCAGCTTTGCTCAGCTGCTGAGAGAAGTGACACACAATGTCCTGCCTGGTAGAGACTCCTTGATGGCTTTTATTTTGTTCTTCCTGTTAGGAAATGAAAGGTCACACTGTCTGAAGTATCTGGTAGCTTATTATTGTGTATGGGGAAAACATAACACTTACTACTGCCACGAAGAATCCTTAAGCAGGAAATTAATGAGAAGGAAAACCACATTTCTCAAAAAGACCCCAGTGGTTTGGATCACTGAAGGAATCTGTCATGAAATGCTTTCATACAGACCTAGACTCTATGAACAAGATTGTATTTTCTTTATTGCAGAGGATATTTGAAAAAAGCATCACAGCTTGTGTTCTTATAGATTTTTCACCAGTAGGTCTTACATCAAATCAGTACCACTGGCCCCATTTCACAGGAAGAGAAATTGAGGCACACAGCAGGAAAACAACCTATTCCAGGTCACTCAGAGACCAATGGTTTTGCGATAAATTGAGCCACTTCAGGTCTTCTGAAGCCTAATTCAGCTCAGCCTGACATCCGAGACTTCTGATCTCTGTGTGTACTCCAACTAAGTGTTTGCATTCTGTTTGTTTGTTTGTTTGAAGTGAGTAAATGTTTCTTCCCCAAAAGTGAAGCTCTTTTGCTTCTCACATAGCAAATGTGATGGTAGATAATCCAATCCTGCTGCCACCTGAAAGCATAGTATCTTCTCAGGGTGATTTTCCAGTCTTCTGGTTTTCTCCATCTTTGCCACATTTACTGGCCTTGCCATCATAGTTAACTGCAGTGGTTGTTTCTGGAATGGAGATGCAGGGAAGCAGGTTAATGGCCATGTCCTTCAGGCATGCCCTGGGAGAAACTCTCAGCTATCTTTCACCTCAATGCAATGCTCACGGCAAAGGTCTCATTCTCCTTGCTGAGAGTCACCCTACACAGTGGGTGTCTCTGCACGGTGGGGAGATGGGACCCTGTAAGCCCTTCCCTCTAGCCAAGCAAGATGGAGATATAGCTCTGTTTGCTCATCAATATCACGCCTGGCAGGCAGTTCATGTTCAGTCACCTCACAAAACCTCTTCCCTTGTGATAAGCCACATCAAGGCCTGTTGTGCAGGGATCCAGAGAGCAGGGGAACGATGATTTTCCATAAACACCACCAGACTTGCATATTTCTCCAGGCAAGGACCTTTCTTTGGTGGCTTCACTCTACTCAGCAGAGAATCCACAGCTATGAGGAACAAAATTACATAGGTAATAGCCTTGCATTTCTGAGAACAGCTTTCCAACAGGCAGCCTGCCAGCTTTGTGAGGAGGAATTCCCACATCATGTGAGAGTCTTGTTGGCTTCCTATTATTAAGGAGCAATATTTTTAGTAGAAGACTGGTTTGAAAAGAGGAATTACTTCGAGCTTTCTTGGTTTACTTCTACCCATTTTAAATAAAGCAGGTTTCAAAGGTCTCTGTAATAGAACGTGTGACATGGAGTCACTGCATAGTGAAAGCAGTAATTGATGATGGTTGAAACTGTCAGATTTGTTAAGAGTGCTGATCATCTAGTCAAGGGAAGCAAAATAAATTTCGCTGACACCGTCACATTTTATTGGATGTGACTGGAGTGAGCCAGTTTGCAGCAACGCAGCCACCATGGGCTGGCACAGGAGGCCCTGAATTGCACTGCAGTGTGGTGTAGTGACAGATGAATGTTCTTTCACCTACATCTGTAAAAATTCAGGCTGAGGGTGTGGGGATGCAGTTAAATGGAGCAATATTTCAGCCTTGCTCCTCAGATGGGTTTTCTGTCTGCTGTTTATGCTCTGCTTGCAACTTGAGGTGTTCACCTTCCTCTAGGGATGAGATCAGAGCCTGGGTCCTTCTGGAGTAAGCGTTTCATGTTGCAAATACAGCTTCTGTTGAACCCCACGACATTTGCTTGCCTTGCCAGACTGAATCTAAGCCTCCTCCTCATTATCACTTTCCATGTTTTAATGCAGGGATTGTTGACTGCTCCCACAGTCCTAGAAGGATGCTTGTAGTCACTCACCTTTGTCACTGCATTTAAATGTTGATGCTGTGTTTGCTACTGTGCAGATGAATATATGTATAAAAAAAAAAAAAGGTTCAGCCTGTAGGTATACTTCATATTGAGAGGAGGGAGGGGAAATTTTCCCCGTCAGTGAGTCAAGGATTGTTAAGGATGTGACATCTGCACTGGCAAGCTTGTGCTTGCATCTCTGAGGAAATGGAACAATGCTTGTTGTTATTAAAGCCACAACAGGGTTTGGTATTTTTTCTGAAGATCTTAGAAAGCAATATATTTCAACAGGCAGGAGTAAAACTGGCCAGACACTCCTAAGGGCTCTAAAAAGGAAATTATCTATAAAATCTAGAGCCATCTACCATGAACAGGTTCTTTGAAGGGTGCAGCCGAGACTGGACCCCTGACAAAGGATGTGTCAGGACAGTGTGTGCAGCAAGTCATTGGGATGCTGTGAGAGAGGCAGAGAAGCCAGGCAGAATTAACCTCCCTATAACCAGATTGTTCAAGTGTGGTCTTTCAATTCTTCAAGCTATGCCTTTCCTGGATGTTGATAACTACAATGTGGGGGGAAGAGTTAGGTGTGTAAAGATAATTTGTTTCACTTTACCTTAGTACAAGCTGAAGGAGATTTCTGTCTGCATTTAAAGTGACAAGACATCTCTCATACAATACTCCACTGGGGTCAGGAAGAGGAAGAAGTGTTTTCTGACAACCAGGGTTGTCCAGAAGAGCCTTTGGGGTGAGGAAAGAGCCTAGACCCAGCATGTGCCCAGTATGTCTCCTATAACAGACTTTTCATAACAGTGTGCTGGTCTGTATTTTTGCAGACAAATTTGTCACTACTCCTTGCTAGTAGAAACTCTGCAGGAATTTTCAGATGCAGTTACTCAAAAGTATTATTCCTGCTGCTGCTGCTGCTGAAAGCACGTCTAGCTGAAGGAGAGACCCAAGAGTCCTTCTTAGTTCAGACTGAAGAGGACCAGGACCAGTCATCTCCTCTGTCACACACATGTCAAGAGGCCACATCTCAGAGCCCCCAGCCCAGTGCTGCAAGTCACCAAAATCCGAGTTTGTGTCACCTTTGCTGAATCCTCTGCACAGAGACGGGGGGGAGCAAAGGGCAGTCCCAGGTATGTTCCTGCTTTCCCCACAAACCTCTGTGGCAGGTGCAGTGTTTTGGGGTGCCCCAAGCAGCAGCCAGGCAATTGTGCCTTTTCTGCTCATCTGCAGGTGGTTTATGCTTAGCAGGAGGGAAGGAAGACAGTATCTCTATACCCTCTTCAAGAACCCCTTTCTCCTTTTGTACTGCATTTTACTCATAACCGATGCTGATGAGTGTCCCCGTGGAGCAAATAAGAGATTCAGCCCATAGATACCACCTATTTGATGTACAAGACTGATTTATAGGATCGGAAGCTAATTAGATTGCAGCGATAGGGTGTAAGTGCTGTGTCACTCTTAATAATTGGGTGATTAATGTCAGTTAAAAATAAAGCTACTGTGATAAAACACAGTGGAGCTGAAGACAGTTGCTTCTCATTAGCTATCAAGGACAGAGAACATGATTTGCAGAAAACAACATTTAGTCACATAATAGCAAACTGTGGAGATGACCCAGAAGAGATGAGTCCTGGATGACATGTGCCCACCCCAGATGAACGTGTGGGGCCATTACTCTTACAGCAGGGAGGAGATGGACGCAAATGGCAGAAGCTGTGCTCATTAGCTTCTCCCATGCAGGAGGATGGCACCAGGTAGATGCACTTACTGGTCATCACAACAGCCTGAATGGTACATTTCTTGTGATTAAGGGGTTTCAAGGTTGATGTATACAGCCAGACATTATTTAACAGCCCTTGGCACGTTACTGAACATTGCTACCAGCTGCATCTACCTGCTTTTCACCCCTTATTTGTCTTAACGGAGTAAAGTACGGCTATTGGGAGTATCTGTACCAGTTGACTGCTGATGTGTGGCTTGTTCCTGGTTGCAGGATGCAGCCACCACACATTTTTGATCCTCTCCATATCACAGCCATAAGCACATATGGTACGTTCATAAGCTCAGATCTATACTTCACCTGTTTCCATTTCTGTTTGCTGGATGAGGAGCCCTGCCCCAAGTGTAAAGACACATTTGGCCCTGTGCTGTTGAGTAAATGTCAGCCTGTCAGAGAGGAGCCAGGATGGCGTCAGGGACACGTAAGAAGCAGTGGAGCTGGAGAAATGCGAATCTGTTGTTTTTGAAGCCTGGTGAGTAGGAGTCTGATCCTCCAACTCTGGTATTAGTTAATGGGATCTGAATGCTCAACTCCCACACACAGCTTTGAAAATTTACTCCATCTGCTCCATTTCTTGTTATCTTGCCTTTTTTTTCCCCCTAGCAGAGAAGACGGAGCCCTCCCTTTTCCTGAGATAAGCTTTGAGAACTGTAACAGTTTGAGTACAAATGTTAATTTTACCAAAGCCAGTTTTAATACCAAATAGGATTTTGTTTCTTCTCTTGGGGCACTGTATCTACATTTAAAAATAGATCTGTATGGCAAATGAATGCACAAGTTCACAGAGGCAAGGTAGCAGTAATGGCCAGATTAAAACCTTATTCTGTACTGATTTTAGCACCTAACTCTGAAAAATGAATAGGGATCATCTACAAGGTCAAAGGGTTATGTTTTATTGATCTCCTACTGTTCATTTTATTTTTCTTCATGCCCTCTTATTACATCTCTGGCACACACAAACACATAAGTTGTTACAATTCCTTCAAAACATGCTGACTAGTGTCAGCTGAGTCCAGAGTGACTTACTGGTACTGCTGATTTGAAAGGAAGTGTGTGGATGAAACAACAGCCAAAATCTATAATTTTTTTTTTTTTGCTAAAATAATTTTTCACCCTTTGTTCTTTCAGTGTCTTTTCTCACTCCTTTGAAAAACTGGTGTCAAATGTTTCCTTGATCTGTTTGGTTTTTTTTTTTTTTAAATCTGATTTTTCTTTCTTTTCCCTTCTGCTCTTCTGGTTTTCTTTTGTTATTGCGGGGTTTCTGTTGGTTTTATTAAATGGTTCTAGTAGTAGTAGCAATGACATGACTTCTCATTTCATTTTTAGCATTTCACAGTCTCTGATAAAACAGAGCAAAAAATTTTAGCCAAGCTATTTATTTCCAAAAAGTATCCTGGAAATACTGTAGAAATTATATAGCTCTCTTAACAACTCAGTAAGGGAAACTCAGGCACTCTTGTGCTAGGGAAATACATGACATCTCACGCTAAGTTAGAGCCCTGAACTAAACTTTGTATTAATTAGCAAAACCATAAAGACATTTTGCCTCATTATTTGTCAGAAGGCAAACAGCACTTACACTTGTGCAGCAATCACTCAGCCATTGGTAAGACTGAGGCTACAAATTGCTTTCTAGGTGTATCCCCAGACCATAAAACAAATGCATCACATTTTTGTTTAACAAACAACGCTACCTAATATGAGCTATACAGGCTTCTATTTATGCCATCTGTGGTAAACATAGCATTAAATATGTTTCCTGGATAAGAACTTGCCTAAGAATACTTGAGTCATAATGCAAGCTGGGATCACTAAATTGATTTTAAGTTAATCTGACATTTTAAAGGAAATTGTCATTAATTCACAAGAAGCTATTCTGAATGACTGTAAAGAAAGCTGTTTTAATTTTGCTTAGATCTGGCGCTGTAAAAGGTCACACACTTCTAAGCAGTACTCTTCAAATTGCAAAATATACTTGGAAAGATTTGCATTAGTAGAATTAGAGTATTTAACTGTATTTTAATGAAAACAGGCAGTGTTCTTTGTCTCTGAAGAAAGGGAGGATGGAAAGATAAATCTGAGAGGCTAGAGTTCAATTACCTGTTTCTCTGTGTGTGTCACTCACTTCACTTAGCATATAATTGACTTTTTTTTAATTTTCTCTTTGTTTGATTAAATTCAGAAGTAAAAGGAACATTTTAGGCCAACCTAAACCAGAAGTAATCTTCATTTTCATTAATTCTTTTCAAAAAAAATTATAAATATATATTTTTCCCAGACAAAACACGTGTCTTTATTATCAGGGTATAATATTAGCTACATCTCTAAGTATAACCTCATTATAAATTTACTGAAATAATACATTTTGTTTCAATTTTATTTTCTTCTTATTAATTTTCCCCTGGACACTGTGTGCCAAATGTGACTACAGTTTGTGAATAGCTTCAGCCAATCTGTTCTCTGGGTTTTTTTGCTGTCTTTGTTGATGTGGCTGCTCAAAGCTTTCAATGGAACCCATCTAAATACTTTCAGACTTCTCCCTTGTTTTAAGCTCAGTAGCTACAGGTCAGGGATATGAGAATTTTTGAGCCTCAAAAAATAAGAAGTGTTCAGTGCCTAAATGAATTCAGAAGTAGCTTTTGAGGTGGTATCACCATGGATAGAAGGGGGAGTGTGTGACCCCTCCAGACTCGGTACCATCCTTACTGAGGAAGGGTTAGAAGAAGCTTTGCAGGGCACCGAGTGTCCTCCACATGTGAAGATCTAGTTGGCATACAGTGGGATTTCACTGGCTCTTAGATTGAAGCAATATCCCCTTTCCTGCTGATGCAAAGCTGAGAAATTTCTTGCTCTCTTAATTGGCTTCACCCGTCTCTTGCTAAACTCAGTGCAAGAAGGGAAAGTGGCTATTTTATCTCTTCATGGTGCTGTCTATTCCAATATTGTTGTCCATGATAGAACAAGACCCTCTATTAGTAAATAGGTGCTTGGTTGCAGCACTCACCACTGCTGCATCCACCCAGCACATTGGGGTTGCTTTAACTATGTGCAGTCAGGCCAGAGGGTAAGATCTTCTACACCCATCTGGGCACACCGTCCCTGCCTGATGTCTGCACATCCTACAGGAAAATGACTTAGCATTGTCTGAAGCTCCAAGGGAAAAAGGATCTTGACAGCTCTTTCTCACTCACAGAAGATGTCTGGTGCCTTGGTGGTGGTTGGGCATAACTGCACCTCTGCTTGTTCAGGTGTCTCCCAGGTGAGACTGAACCAATGGTAACAAAATCCTTTGAAGATTTTAATTGAAGGAATAAGGGGGTATGGAGAGAGGTAATCAAGCTGGTTTCTGGGAAAGAAGGAAAAGTCCTTACCAGAGATGACAATGAGGTTTCTATCATCTCGTTAGCCTTGGAAATAGATTTGTTTTGGTATAAGGTTGCAAAACCCTGAAGCAAGAACCTGACTGGATTGCAGAATATTAGCATTTCTCTGGTCAGGAGAGAGAAGATGCAAGTTTCATGGCTGAACTTCAGCTGCTTGATTCCTAATTTCTAGATGCTGGGCTTGGCTCTTCCTTCCCAAGGACACCTAAATTTGTCACAGGCAGGTAAAACTCACTGGCAAATGAAAATGCAGTTGAGCCAACTGTACCTGGTGTTTGTGGTTTTGATTGTTTATTTGCTTGTTTCTTAAACAGATTATGAGAAGCTCTCTGTTATACCTAAATGAGTCTCCCTTGATGTCTTTCTGGTGGCTTCTGCATGGAGCCATAAGGAGTTCAAACAGGGGAAGATCAAATGTAGTTATATGCAACTTGTGCACTGTTTGCCCAGATTAATAAGCAACACTGGCCAAGAGAAAGAATCGCTCACTAAACTCAAGTAGGGTAATCAAGATGCATCTACCTTCAGAGGCTGAAGACATGCTCTGCTCAGGAGAGTGTTGAGTGAATCGGGCTGTTGCCCATGACTCTGGATTCACGCTGATGGTCTCATGCATTATGTGGACCAGAAGGGGAGTGGGGCCCTCAGGGCCATGTTGAGCAAGAGAGCGGCAGTGTAGGCCTCCACTGAGAAGGCAGAGCAGTCACATTTCTGAGCACGGAGCCCAGCTGGGATCACCTCAGCCATGTGCTGAGGTCATTGGAAAGACCATGTGGAAGCTCTGCTTCTTGGGATCTCAAGGATATGCAATGACAAATATTCCTTTTCTCTCCTAAAAATCCAATGTATTAGTCATGCAAATGGGCTTCCCTGGTGATACAGACCCAAGCTAACACCATATTATTTTTTAAGCTTTGACTATGTATTTTGTTAACGGCCACTCTAAAGGCACTGCTCTTCCACACTCCTTCATGTGCCTCTTCACAATCTGCTGAGGACACCAGGGAAATGAGAGCTGTCAAGTTGTGATAGTGGTGCAAAATTCACGGTCTGAATATTGTATCTCAGCATGGCCTTTGCATATCTGAGCACTTAGATGTTGTAGCACCGGGGCTGTGCAATGTCAGCGAGATAACACTGCCCTCCGCTCAAGCATGTACCTCCCCAAGTGGCAGCATCTTGCAGAAGTTAATAGGCATTTGCTTATCCAGGGGAAGATGTTCCATGTACAATGCATGTCTCTGAGTTACCATCTATTTGTGTGTGTGTAGAAGAGCTGAAATATATTTTTTTCAGTGAGATGATCTAAATCCTCCTTAATTTCAGTAGGAAATCTACTGAGCTCAGGAGCCTCTAATTTACACACCCAGCATACCTGTAAATGTGGAATAAAAAATTATTTTACATTTATTTGCTTTAGACAGAACGATGCATGGTTTTTCAGCTGTCTGTGGACATGAAATGGCAGGTTTAAACTGCTGGTGCAAGGTTTGCAATACTTCACAAGTCAAACGACTGTGTCAGAGAGAGGGGAGAACTTGGTGTATTAATACCTTGTTTAAATCTGGAAAATTGACCAAATAAAAAATGCAACAGAATGACACTATAAAGCACCAGGGTTACGTGAGTGTATGGGGCCAAGTGTTGTGCTATCAGCTTCCCTCAAACTGTATGTTTTGCCACACCTGATTCAGGAGGGTGAAGTGCAGCTCTCCTGTCTTCACCTTGTTGCTGCTGCTAAATGTTTTCTAGAAACTCGGTGGGAGATTCCATCCAGAACATACTATAATGATATACAAGAAGATGTCTTCTCAGAGACAAGATGTTTGGTTTGAGGTACTTCTCTAGAGTGATAAAGACTGAAGATAAAACTTGGTTTTCTGCAACTGTTGAAAGACAGACGAGTGCCTTGGAGTTACATATGGAAGATGATGTGCCTATGCCCTGCAAGGCAGTGGGACAGCATATCCAAGTAGCTAAGGGTGGCTAAGTACTTCCAAGAAGTGCAACTCCTGCAGACAATTCAGCTGGGTTACTACACAGTCACAGGAGTTTGAACTCCCTTAGTCCACTATGGGTACCAGGCCACGGTGTCCCACACTGTCTGGGCGGGTGCCAGCCTCTTGGTGCTTGACTGCAGCAATTGCCCTTTGAATTGCCCATCTGTACCTTCCTTCACTTTTTGAGCTTCTGAAAGAACAGCTGGGACACCTGAGCCCAGCAGGGACTTTTGGGTTGCAGACTCCTCTGGTACCGCATCAGCTTGGTTAGATGCCAAAATCTCTGAGGACAAGGTGATGGAAGAGCTTTCCATCTCCTCACAGCTCATCACTGTGAGGTGTGCTGGTCCTCCATTTGGTAGTCCCAGGCTCATGGGAGAGAGATTAAACACAACCTCACATCCCTTGTGCATATGTGATTTGAGCCCCCCATGGTCATCCCTGCACTATGCTGGCATTTGACAGGTGTCACCTCTCTGTCCCATGCCTGAGGGCCAGTAACTAGTGGTTGATAGATGGTGAGGAATCACAGAATTACAGAATATTCATGGTTGGAAAGGACCTCCTAGATCACCGAGTCCAACCATACCCATAACAAAAAAACACCTAAGGAAGAGGAGTTGATAAGCTGATGTAATGGCAAAGCCCAACATGAGGATGAGGAAAGGTCAATATTTCTCTTTCAACAATCTACAGATGCAGGAGGGCTGGGAAGTGGCCTTCCCAACTGCAGACTGACACTAGTAATGGTTTCTCCAACAGTTTCAACTTGATCTGACTCTTTCCTAAAGTGGAGATTAGTTTCTTATGATGTGTGTATCAGGTACCACACTCATGACCAACAAATGAGAAGTGGTGAAGAACAGGTCTGTAGGTAGACACTTCTATCACACCTGGTGCAGATATGAAGGAGTGGTCACTCAGTGGACCTACTTGTTAATTGCTATGGTCTAGAAAGGCATTTAAATACTTTTAACTCTTCCTTTCCCCACAGTGTGAAAGTCACTGTGACTAATGTGTGCTATGGTCACCCTGATTTCTAAGTGAAGAACATCCTAGCCAGAGCTATTATCTGTCTACCTCAAGTGTCAGAGGTACCAGATGTCCATAAACCCCTGGCTGATGTGATAAATTCTCATTATCCCACCAGTGTATGTTCCTGACAAGGAAAAAAAACAAAACACATCTGGCAAAACTGGGCATCAAATGTCCTCACATGGGCCTGGAGCCCCAGCTCCCAGCTGCCCAGAGGCATTGTAGGGAGGACCGGTTTATAGAAAGTGGAGACAAGAAGTAGCTTTAAAAATTGAGTCATACGGACAACCATAAACATGTAACTAGCCTTAGAATTCATAAAACCAATATACATTATGAAGCTGCTTTACTGTGAAATTACTGTTGTCTCTTTAATACTGTTAAGCATAAAATACAGTAACTATTTTGCAAACTAATTGCCAAGAAAGCAGAGGCAATCTATCTTAGCATTTGTTTATATTCAAGGAGGTTTTATAATCTAATTTGGAGATTACCAGCCATGATATTTAGGGCAATTAATGGACTGAGCTGAATTGCTTACTCCCTTATGTGAGGTTTGCACAGAACATATTTCTGGACTAAGGAAAGGTACTTAAAATTCTGCACTTACTTCTGTTTATTAATGGCCATGCTCTTCCAGAACTGTAGATGTTACCTAGTGAACACAGTTCTGGTTTTATTACTATTCCTATAAATTAGTTGCTTGTAACAGCAATTCATAAGTGAATAAAACTAATTTTCCTTTTTATTGTAAAATTGACTTCTGTTAAATATGACACTGACTGCATTATGAAATAGCAACTGAATGATAAATTTGTAACGCTCTGATAACTTGCTCTGGCAAGCATCAATATACAGATTGCTGTAAATATTCTGAATGCAGAAAGCCTTTGCATCTTACTGCTGTGACTGCATTTTTTTTCCCCTTTTTAAAATCACTGTTAGTTCCTCCATCTCACTATGGATTGTCACCTCTTCAGTTGTGAGCAATGTGTCTTACCTAGGTCATGCCATAGCAATCTCTACTGAAATAGCCATGATAGTTTGAGAAGTTACAGTCCCGTGCTGGAAGCTAGGTGAGTGGGTTGTGAAAGTACGAATCCCTTTCCTCTTCTTTAAGCCCAGAGTTTGCTCTGAAGCAGATAAGCACTCATGATTTGATCTGATGTAGGAGTGGTAATAAATAGTTGATATCCCTTGTCTAGTAAGGTGTACATACAATGCCTAAGAACACAAGGTCATCTAAATTCCTGATGGATATCCAAAATGCATCCGTGGTACAAACAAATCAAAGAGATCAGGAGTGGATGTTCATTCTGACTTGACATAAACAAAAAGCCTGTGCCTTTTTTGTTCCTCAGCCCAAGTCAGATGACCTACCTACCTCTTTGTGTACCCTATCCTCACCAAAGCTCTCAATGTGGATTTCTCTTTTGTCTAAGGGAATATTCCTAAGAGTCACTTTTGTCTCTTACTGGGCTTACCTCAAGTTGTTGCAAAAGCAAAGAGTAAAACTAAGGGAGGGCAGGCAACCTCTGGAGGGTGAGACTGATGCTGAGAGCATCCTGAGTGGTCAGTGGCCTCCAGAAGCTGGGACTCACTTTGAGCCTGTGGTTTGCATGCATCCTCAAGTGCACACCCAGCACAGGAGTGATGCTTCCTGGCTCAGGCTGGAGGGCCTGAGCTGAGACACTCACAGCATGCACAGCCAGCAATGCTGTTAGTTGAGGTTAGCTCCCAAGGCTGATGCTCAAGCTGAGATTTGCTGACAATGTTAAAACAGTCATTTAAAGTTCTGTAGTAGCCAATGGAGAGAGTCTCTTGAAAGTGGTCTAAGGCTGGGCATTACCTCATGGCTGGCACAAAGGCCACAAGAAACCCCAGTTCTCTTCCTGGCCAGACAGCTGTCTGTGAGGGCACTCTGAATTGATCTTTTGGTTTTCTCAGGTCTCACACTTGTGGAAGAAGTGTGCAATGATCTCTTCTTGCAAGGATCTTTGTTCTCCAATGATAGTCACTGTCATGAAGTGTCTTCAGAGGATCCAAGAAATATCGCTGCCTCTAGCTGTGGTGGTATATCAGGAAAGTTCTGTGCTATCTCACCTCCGTCCTTACAATAAGAAGATATTTCTAGGACTGTCATTATTCCAAAGCAGTGCCTATCAAAGCTAATTAGTGTTCAGGAATAAGTCTTCTTAGGAGTAGGACTGTTTAGCAGTGAGCAGTCTGTGAGTTGCTTGCACAGCTCTAAGGCCAAATGATCCAGGGAGGTTCAATCAGGGAAGTACTCAGCACTCGGAGGCAGAGTCTCTGGTTTATACCACTCATGAACAGCACTGTTTCCTTAGGGAACAGTTGCCAAAAAAAGCAAGGCAAGGGAAATGTGCCAATCAACAGCTAACTGGAAATTAGAGAGGAGTTTGAGATTAATCCTTCTCTTAGCCTGTGTCATAATCTAGACATCCATGTAATCTGAATAGGTTTCTATCAATATTTTCTGTAATTCCTCCTCACTGAGGAGGGCAAGGAAGTATTTTCCCAAACACTTGGTAGGGATCCCTTCACTAACTTCCCTCTCCAGAGAAAGTGAAGATGGAGGAAGATGCTGATGAGAGACCCTTCCCCTCATACATCCACACATGGTGGCTTCTTTTGACAGTCTGCTGGCTCCAGGAATGATGTTTCTCTTCCTATATAGTATTTATTTGACAGCTTGGAGAATCATCCTTATCACTGTGATTAGAATTATTAAAAAAGATTCTAAGAGAGTTTTCAAAAGAAACAGTCTCAACCCTGCTGAGATCTGTTTGTGGGGCACGACAAGTGAGTTTTAGAGCAATTGGGCTGATGAAAGGGAGCATAGAAAGGTAAGGAGAAGAGCTAATGCAATAAGTTCCCTTCACATCTTTTTTAAAGCTGTGTGAATTATTCAAAATGAATAATTTCCTTGTTGGCATCAGGCTTTTATCTTCTTTGGCGATATGCTATAAGCAAAATGTAGGTCCTCGAATTTGTCTGTTTGAATTATATGAATATTTTTTGGTGTTAATTTTCTATGGCTTGGTTAGTCATCTTAGACTTGCCAGCTGTGTTGCTTTGTTGCAGTTTGTTTTATGAAGCGGTTCCTCCTTTGTGAATTAAAAGAGATGCACTTCTGCCATGGCCATTCATAATGCAAATTTTATTTCTGTGACTAACACAGACTTGAAACTCATCACCTAAGTTCCAGCAAACAGTCGAGATGCATGAAGAACACATGAATGACTGAAGTAAATTCAATAAACTCAGACAGCTTTTCATACTCTCACATCATCTATAGTTTTCACACCACTGAAAGCTCATTGTCCTTTAAATTTAACTTTAAACATTTACAGGCATGGAATGAACTTTGATATATAAAAACTACCAGAAATACTTGTTCAGTTCTCCATTGGTTTCTTGAGTGGGTGAGGGTCTTGTAAATGGGTGTGATTCTGGTCATGTCATTGGTTAGGGTAGTACCATCAACTTTAATTGACTTTTTTTCTGCCAAAACAGTAGCAGGACTTGTTTTATTAAGTTCTTGTAAATTGAGGTAGACTTTAACTCGTCTTGATCAAACTATTTTGTTTGTATACACTTTTGCTTAAATAAGTGACCTCTTGGAAGTTTTCATATCACTAGACAACATTTCACTCAAACATGCATCTGTGATGTAAGAAGGTAGATTAAAATTCTTAACAGGATTTTGATCTCTCACAATTATTACAGGTGACTGGAGGAAGGACTTCGATTTTTAGTGCTTAAAATATATAGGGTAGCATTACATGGGAAATTTACTTTCACTTCACTGAAAACCAGAACACCTGTTTGCTCTTTGAAGAAAGAAACATAAAATAAATTTACTAAGGAATATATGCTCCATACCAGCTGAAATCATGTCTTGCAATTAACCCTGAGCTTTGTATTGCCTTTGTTCATACCATAAATAATGTTGCTGCCTTCTTGACCTCCAAAGCCATGCCTCCTGTTGAGGACAATAAGTACCTATTAGGTTCTATATGTCCAGGAACAGTCAGCATAATGTGCTTTTAGCAGATGGTTTTCCTACCACACCTGAACCTCATATCACAGCCCCAGCAACCATCAGCTCTAACGATGGTGACCTGCCATGGCATGGCATATCTATGCTTATATTATCCCTGTCAAAGTGATGACAATAACACTGGAATTGGAAAATCCTTCTATATATACCAGTCAGCAACCACTTTATGTATTCTAACTGGTAACAATTTTTCTATTAATCCAGAATTTGCCATAATAGGTTTTCTTTGAGGCATTGTAAGCAGTTACTTTATTAACCATTTGTAGCACCTATTTCTCTTAAAGTATAGGAGGGGAAAAAAAGAGACAGTTAATAAAATCTTTTCTTTTGCTAATGTCATAGCTTTAGGCCTTGAAACAAAACCACAAGTCTGTAGTTTTAATGAACTAACCAATAAGTTCCTTTTAAAAATTGTTTTCATATCTCTTGACAACCTGCATGAATAATAGTCTTTTCTTTTTTTCCTCTTGTGCTATGAAATTTATTCACCTAAATAATAGAAAGCAATAAACCCATAGGTAAGTTAAGTTTGCAAGTGTACCTTGAAGCCATAGATCATATGCTTGTGCACAGATGGCTCCCTACATATGATCATTACCCGGAGACTTGCAGAGCTCAGGAAAAAGCTAGATTTTTTTCAAGGACACCACAAATCATAACAAGCTCCTCCTACTGTCTGACTGGCATTTTACCTTGCTCAACTGTAGAGTGAATTAAGGAGCTAGGGGTGGAAGATACATTCACACTTCCAGATTCTTCATTTTAGCTGAATCCAAAAATGTAGGTATAGGCCAGTTCCTTAAAATCACTTGGCAAAGGATAAACTTTGCTTGTCAGACTTGAGAGCTACTGAACATACTCTTGCAGTACTTCAGACTGGGTTAGTGTAGTGAAAAATGTAATAGCCTTGGGATATTTTTCATGGTACTGTTGAAAAAGATTTAGTTACATAATTTATAATTTGATTTCTTGAGAAGTTTTTTAAAACTTACCTTCATCTGCATATTCTGTGCATTTTCCCCTTTCAAGAGACATTTTAGGAGCCTGCTTCTCCACTTCTTGTAATAGTCAACAACCTGTTCGTCTTCAGGAATGAAGACAAATCTCTTTGGAGGGCAGGTAGCAGACCACACTGTAGGATAGCTATGAGCTATCATACGTGAGCATATCAGATGACTGTGAATAACTCACTGTAGATAGCCAAGATGAGCCCTGTGGTTACAAAACATTGTGAAACTCACCCTCAGCTTTCTAGTCTGATGGAGGCAAATCACTGAAGCCCAGAGCTCTTGGGTGCTTGGGTACCTTAATGCATTTGAGAAGCTGGGTCTCCATTGTCCATCAGTGGAGATGACTTACACCCAAGGCTGGAGATAAGAGCAGTTGGTGGCATAAGTGTTCTTTCACAGCAGCTATGTTCACTGCAGTGAAGGAGGGCAGGTCTCAGAAACAGAATCACAAAATCACACAATGTCTTTACTTGGAAGAGACCATCAAGATCATGTAGTCCAACCTTCAACCCAACACTGCAAGCTCACCACTAAGCCACATCCCTAAGCACCAGGTCCACACGCCATTTAAATGTCTTCAGGGATGGTGACTCCACCACTGTCCTGGGCAGACTGTTCCAATGGTTGATAACACTTTCAGTGAAGAAACGTTTCCTAATATCCAGCCTAAACCTCCCCAGGTGCAGCTTGCATCCATTCCCTCTGGTCCTGTCACACGTCACCAGGGAGAAGAGGTTGTCCCCCTCCTCTCTCCAACCTCATTTCAGGTAGCTGTGGAGAGTGATAAGGTCTCGCCTCAGCCTCTTCTCTCCAGACTTCTCTCTGCCATCACCATGCAGCAGCCAGGCTTGGTGCTGCAGCACTGGAGGCTTTCACTGGTCTATATATTTACATGAAATAAATCAAGCTTCTCTATTTAGAATCATGTAGAATCTCTGTATAGAATCATAGAGTCATTTAGGTTGGAAAAGACCTTTAAGATTGAGTCCAACCATTAACCCATCACTGCCAAGTCCACCACTAAAACATGTCACTAAATACCACATCTACAGAACCTTTAATTTCCTCTGGGGATGGGACTCAGCCACTTCCAAATATATATGTGCCATATGCTATACACAATTCACAAGAAGGGCAGTCCCCAGGCTCAAGAGTAGTATGCTGGGAAGTATGGGTCTGCCACAGATGTCCTGACTGACCTTCCTAGGGCAATGTCTGCAATGTCCCATGTCTCTGTGTCACCTTTGCTAAAACATGGCGATAGGACAGCAGTAAGAGGTTGGGCAAATAAGTCCATGTGTGGTATGTGCCACAGCTGACCTGCCAGATGTAACTTGCAGAGCACAAGGGCTGGTTTGCTGCTACCCACCTTCATGGAGACAGTAATTTGATTTTCTTTACGATCGTGGTGTCAATTTCTATAAAAGTTGCAGGAATGACATGTGTCAGAGAATTCAACTCTGGTTGAATTTGCCTGAAACTTTTAACTGAGTTCCAAAATCATGGGGGTGGGGAATGTGCAGGTGGGAGCTGGAAGATGAACAGACATTGTCATTACACGAATCCTAACATTTTAGGAAATGAAGCCAAAATTCTGCTTGTTCAAAGGGGAGATGCAAGAGTTGATACACTGAAGTCCAGGAGGTTTTTGAGCCCTACAAAACAGGGGTCCTACAGGTCTGGCAGGGCACATCTATGTGAGTGCATTGAGAGTACTGGCCTCCTGACCAGGATGCTCTGTTTATTTTTAAAGGCTTTCAGAAAGCCATCTTCCATTTACAGCTGATGTTTAAACAAGGAGCTTATTTTCAAGGCTAATTTGTCTTTGTGTCTTAACTGGCCACATTTTCACAATTAGCTGTCTTGGGCCCCCCCGAGCCGCAGGAGCTCAGCGGGGGGTTGCAGCATGTCTCCTTACGACGGGAGGGAAGGGGGGGCTGCCTGGCTGCCGTTTCCATGCGGTACAGGCAGTGTGATCAGAGCGCTAACACAACAGCCTGTGTAATTACATGTTTCTAGGAAGTGTGTTAGCTCCATGGGGAGCTGAGTCCATTTGGAGAGGAGAAGGAGGAGGAAGAGACTTTCTTTTGGGGGTGGGGGGTAAGGTGAAAAGGGTCAGTGCATAGCCCAGCTCTCGCTCGAATATGATATAGGTAATTGTTGCTCTCAAGTGAACGCCGGGTGCTTCCTGGTTCTGGCTCCTCTGACTCGTTGCTCATGTCTGTATTATGCAGGCGTCTGCTTTCCAAACCAGGCGAAGCAGGGCTCTGCCAGAAGAGGGAAGAGATTTGACCCTGTTGGAAGCGGTACGTTGCGATATTTGACGTTGTTTCTGCGCTAGCATTGTCAGGGCAGGGAGGAAGATGCAGAGTCAGGGGCATGGCAGTTTTATGCTACCCAGGCATTCGTTTAGGTGGAGGAAGGAGAATGGCAATTAAAAGCAATTAATTATAGTCTGCGTGCTGGAGCAGGGGGAGGATGGCTTGGACCTAACCTGTCATGTAGGTGTTTGATACGTGTCCTGTGTTGCTGGTGCTCGCTGTGGCAGCGTGCGCCTGAGCTTTAAATATCCTGCAGTTCCTGATATCTTGTTTCTCCAGCAGGCTCTCCATTTCATTTTCCTCCTCTCTCTAGTGTAAAATTTGGCCTAGCTTAAGCTTCTTTCCCTGGCTGAGAAGGTTATTTCCTTCCCTCCTCTCCTCCCCACCCCCTCATCCATCCTCTCCTCCTCTTGCAAATGCTCTCCGACCCTGATTTGGGGTTTCTCTCCCTGCAGTTATCTGTGGGCTCTGTGGATGCTTTGCTGTGACGGAGGGCCGAGGGCTGACTGACTCGTGGGGAGGATTTGTATATAGGAAGAGAGGAGATGGCTGTGCAGCGTGCTCCCGAATCTGCTCTGAGCCTGCTGATGGTAAGTGCTTGCTGAAATCCATTTGGGAAGGGGAGGGTGGGTGAGCAGAGCTGCACTGCACAGATTCAGG
This sequence comes from Megaceryle torquata, assembly GCA_024611175.1. Lineage (NCBI taxonomy): Eukaryota > Metazoa > Chordata > Aves > Coraciiformes > Cerylidae > Megaceryle > Megaceryle torquata. The sequence goes on along the minus strand of JANIJG010000646.1, from coordinate 72,483 downwards.
GCACCAAATCCATGGGAGGATTTTGCATGAGCCACTGCTTGGCTTTTACAGGTCCCAGGGAACTTTGCAAAGGTCTCATCTGGTAGTGGCACAGAGACGGTCCTCCTGCCTGGTTTTAATGCATCTGGACCAATATTCAAAGCAGGATTTTGAAGTCACCTTTCCGGCAGAGCTGACACTTGCAGTCGGGGTTTATCCTGAGCTGTAGTTTTTCATCTTGTTCATTATATCAGTGTCTTGAATTCTCACATCTTGCTTTTGCCCTTACTGATAGTGAGACAACTTAAACGATGTGAGAGTGAGCTTGTTGGTTGAGAGGCATGTTGTTAGCTGTGACCAGGTACTCAGATGTGGCATCGTTTGGGGAATGGTCCTCTAATGCAGTGAATTGCCATTCGACTAGCTGCAGAGTGTGTCAGACCTGCTACCAACTGCACACCACAGGGTGATGACTAGTATTTATCTGGGCTATTTGCTACAACATGTTGAGCCACTGACCTACTTCTCAAAGTTCTGCATATTTATAATATTTTAAAGAAGATTATTGAGCAAAACACGTGACTGAGTCCAGGAACATGCCACTGTCCTGATGCAATTAAAATAAACCCTTTTGGTGGGGTATTACAGAGAGTTATTTAGCTTTATTGATTTTTTTTTTTTCTCCTCTCTCTTACTCTTGTTGCCATTTTCTATGCAGCAGCATCAAGGATGGTTTTAGTGTAAGATCTCTGCTGGATGTTTTTCTGCCTAAATGTCACTGAAATGTTTCCTCTGGAGAGTTGTTATAAGGAAAGAGCATTTGTGTGTGCACGTGTGTGGGGGTGAATGCACAGATATATATGCACTATATATATATTTTTATAATTATTATTAATGAACTCTCTTCTGATTGTATTAGGAAATGTTCCTTAGCATTCAGAGCCGTGATGAGTTTGGTAAAGGGAATGCTGCAGGATAATAGCCCTGTAATGCCTAAGGTTGTTAACAAAGGTCAAGTTGAGAAAAGCAAATTTTATTTCCATTACTCAAAATGCTAAACATACCATTAAATGTCTGCATGGTTTGTTTTATATTTGCCATTGACTGACTTGCTGTGTAAGCTCATTTTATTTCCTCTTGCTTACCTCTGGCCTTCCTGGCTTTTTAAATGGCCTCTTTTTATTTCTGTTTTGAAGATAAATTGATGAGTGTCTGTCACCCCTGTGTCATTGTTTGGGCTGTATATGCTGTAAATGCTTTTAGATTCACTGCCTTCTCAATTCTTAAGTTAAACCTCTCCTTCCCCAACCTCTGTACTCCTTGAACAGACCTTGTCACACTCTGGTACAGTTCCAAGCTGCCCACAAATTTTCGCTCTTAAAAGCTGTTTTTCTAAGGCTACATGGCCTTGCCCCAGTTGTCATTTTGAGATGGGCTGGGCATTTCTACAGCTCTGGCACATAACATAGACCCCTTGGATCTCCTCACCTTGGGCACAGCCCTGGGCAGGGCTGTTGTGATATCCCGTCCCCACATGGATGGGCTGCGTTGGGGGTCCACAGCCAAAGGGTCTTTGACCCTGTGGATGGTTGGGGTGGTGGTGGTTGTGATGTATTACTGGGTTGTTAGAGGACTTGTTTAACTCTTTGAGCTCTGCTCTGAGATGGTCAGGTACTAGAGGCTGATTATGGGTGTGGCAAAGGAGATTTGGTATGTAAAATGCTCCACGTTATGAACTGCTCCTTTTGCCTTACATTTTCCTTGGGCTGTGAATCAGTTTAGTTAACTACAGAAACTTCATCCTTTCCCCTCTTCTCTGCCTTGGCTCTGATTGCATGCTGGAGCAGGCTATCCTTGAATCAATAATAAATTCTTGCATAATTCATCCCACAATGAGCAGCTGTAATGGCATTTCTTCTAAAACTGCCACCCTCCAGAGATTAAAGGATCAGATGCCTTCGGGAAGTCCACAGAAGTACCTTTTAATACCTTGATGGGTTTTCTCCACTGAGAGAGTTTTCTTTCAGCAATGAGGAGTATTTTGGTACTGCATTTCCCCTGCAATAGGATGCAGAATGTGCACTCAACCATGCACTTTTTTATGAGACCTAATCACCAGCAGCATTTGGCAATGCTGCATCATACTCAGCCTGAAAATATCTCCTTCTCAATGGGGTGTGTCAAAGCACTTTGTGCTGCAGGTAAAGAAACCGAGGTACATAACCATTAATTGACTTCCCTGGAATTTGATGCACTGACCTGAGTGATCCAAATTAGGAGTTTGCTCATCCCAAACTCTTTTCTGGTGAAGTAATAAAGATGGACATCTCCAGGGTATGGGATTTCCTTCCTATAGAAGGACTGTCTATAGGACATAGGTATCTAGCATAAGTATGCCCCAGCAAAGAGAGCTGCACAATGGGACTGTGTGGCATTTCTGGGTGCCAGCCATGACAACTCATCATGACTTACCTGTGCTTGGTAAATGCTACCTAGGACATGGAGCTGCTGTGGCCTAAAGCAGCACCCAGACAGCAGGTCAGCGGGGAGTTGCATATTGCTTGTGAGGCCATTAGCACACTGGAGAATCTCATAGAACCTGCAGCCATAAGTGGACAGGTCCTACTTCAGTTTAGTGAAAGAAAAAAAAAAAAAAAAACCAACAAGCTGATTCTGGTTTTATTTTGCTCTTTTTTTCTGGGCATTTCCTACTTTTAGTGATTTTTTTTATATTCTTTTTTCTCCCAGGACAGGGAAAAGGCTCAATGAAGGAGAATTTCGGTCATAATCATATATTTTCCTAACATAAAGATACTGTTTTCATATAAACTTCAATCTGCAAATATAACTGCAACTTGTCTGTTCTGGTAAATGACTTGACAAGTGACTCTGGATTGTGCCTGGTCTGTAAGACTCCTGCCTCTACCTTGCTCCAGAGATCACAGCAGATGAGGGATGTTGCCTGGTTCAGCATGGAGGAAATTGGGCTGAACTGTGCCCAAAGTAGCTCTGCCTCTAGCACTATTGAATCATTAAAACAGAGCTTTCTGAGCTTCTGTCAACCAAAATGAGGGAGCATCTAAGCATGAAATAGCAAATACCATGTCTTGTTAGGAATGAAAACACCTGCTGTGTTAAGATCATTAATGCTCATGGGAGTTAAGTGCAATACCAGTAGGATTTTATGTCTCTCTTATTAGTATACTGTAAAATTTTAAAGCTGCAGACATATTGATTGTACAGATTTTAACAGCGCAAAAAGTTATGATACCCAGTGTCTCTTGAGACAGTGTTACTGCATCTCATGAAAATACATCTTAGGGACTTGACTTTCAAACTGCTGTAGGTCATAACTCTAATACTAATTAACCTGTGTTAAATGACAACAGAGGTTCAGATGAGCAAGGTATACAGCTCAGTGTATACCTATTAATCTAAAATGATCTTGAAATGGTAGGGAAGAGGAGCATGGTTTTCTGTTTCCAGAGAAGATAGCTCCAGCTAGCTCCTCTCATCCCCTCCATCAAACTGAGGGTTTTTTTCTGTATCTACAATCAGTTTCGCTCTCTCTTTTCTGTACATATAAATGCTTTCCTTGAATAAATAACAACATAACATTTAGAAAACAAGTACACTTCTAAATTAATGGTATGTGCTTGTGTTTGGAGGAGCATGTTTCATTTCAGGTGACAGTGTGATCCTTTCACACTCTAAAATTGTGTGTCTGAGTCACATTCAAACCAAGGTTGGAACAGAGATGTATGTGAGATATCCTAGGTGACCTTCATTACATGGGACTCAGTTATCTCTACAGTTCAAGCAGGGGAAAGGCTGCCAACAGCATTAACTCAGGCTGTGTTGTTCACAATGCCCAGGACGAAGAGTGAGAAGTTGGCTGGCCAGCCCACCTTCAAGGCTGCCAGCCTCAGTGTTTCCTTGTTCTACTGGTTTGAAGGCATTGCAATGGGTGTCTAAGGCAGAAACCTACAACAGGAGAGGACACATGAAAACTGCTCCATTTCTAAACCTTAGCATAAATAATTGGCATCTGAGTGTCACTGTGCACTGAAAATCCCAGTTTGCTACTGTGCTTCCAGTCCTCCTTTTAAAGAGCATCTCTTGAATCAGCCTTTCACTCCTCAAGCAAAGCCACACTGGAGTTGTCAAAACAATGTGAATCCCCATGATCTGATTATTCTTCTGAAACGCAGCACTGAACTCTGTAAGATCACCCTTAAAATACAGAGCTAACTGTATCCTTACGAAATGCTATGAGGGCCCCGTCCTGCTTGGTTGGCTTCTAAGGTGTTGGACTTGACACGTTCTGGATATTTAATAAATTATTTTGTATGTTTGACTGCTAAATTTTTATGTCTTGTCTGCCCTTGTGAAGGCAAATTTGGTAACTAAAATGATACAGAGCTTCTAAAAGCCCCATTTGGACCTAGGACTGACCCCCTCCCATCATAAAATTATGTTCTGTCCCACTCAAAGCTCCAGACAGATTGCAGCAACACAGTTTGGCTTAGAGGATCATATTAAAGCCTTTGGGAGCAGCAAGGTTACAGTGGAAGGATGAGGTCATTTTCTGCCTCTCTCATCTCAGGCTTAAATTATCTCTATGTTGACAGTATGCAAAAGCCCTTGACATTCACATCTCCTTGCTGTGACCTCATCTACAGACCATGTTGACCTGGAAGGCAAGTTACGCTCAGCATGCTCCTTCTGCAAAAAACAAAACCCACTAATTCCTTGTCGTTGCATGGTGTAGAGGTTAATGCAGCTCTCATCTGATGCTGAAGCAGTGTGACGTGTCAGCAGTGCATGACCCATACATGGGTCTGGGTGTAAGCAGCATTGCTTGGGACTGAATAACACCTTCCCCCAGGAATGAGCTGCGCTGCTGACATCTGGCCCTCTTCAGCTTCATGCACAAAATGAGGTCTGTGGGGATAATTGAGCAGGGAGGGGAGGTAATTTTGTAGCCCTTTCCATGCTCCTTTTGCAGATATTTCCACTGTGCAGGTGTGTGGGCTTCATCCACAGCCTTCCCAGGAGGTCTGGGCAGGAGACAATAATGCACCATGGCACCCACAGGTCGCTGGGCAGGAGCTGTGCTGGCAGGAATGCCCCTTCCTCCCTGGCTCCTTCCTCGCTCCAGCCAGGCAGTAATTTGCTAATGGGCTTCACAAGCAGCGAAATAGCTGAGCTGTGCTGGTTGCTCTTTTAGAGGATGGGGTGAGAGTAGCAAATTCCTGCTCAGTGCTTTGTGGCTGCTTGCTACAGTGGACTGGGAATTTAGCTATTTCTTTTTGAGAAGTTCCCCTGTAACACTGAATTATATCAAAACTTTATGCCTCTGTAAACTTGCAGTAAGACTTCAAACACAGTGATTTAATTCGTCTGAATGAGATTAAACACTCCCCAGGGTTACTCTTGGCTTCCCTGGGGTGGATGTCACCTTTTACCCATCTGAGTTGCATGACTACAAAACTGTTATCCCTTCAGTTCTGCCATCAGTTCTCTTTTCCTTGTCCCTCTGCATGGCCACGCTGCAGAAGAAGCAGACAATAATGTTTGCATGTCTGAATTCTCCTATTTATTACTATGCTTTATAACAGGAGTTAGAGGGATTACTGGTTTATTATCTTTTTTATTATTATTATGAATGTGTGCCTTTTATTCCAGCTGCTCATTCTGAATGACTGATAAAATTATCTCATCATAGATGTGGCCATTGATTTTTTTTTTTATGATGCTATAAAGTATTGCTATTTGTAGAAGAGAATTAGTGGGCACTTGAGTAAATGATCATTATGATTAATTGGAGCCTTGCTACAATTAGGAGGAAAGTAATACATTAACAGATTGAAAAGATCACTATATGACAACTCCTTTTGACAATATATAAAAGAATCATGTCATTTTGAGTTTTTAAAAATAAAATGCATTGGAAAACTTGATTGATTTCGTTAAACCAAAATAAAATGTTAAAAATGTTGTAATTGCTGCAATTAAAAAGCAAGTCTATGAATAGCTACTAATACATAGGAAGGACTTGTAACATTGGCCAATTGCAATTTTTCAATTCTTTGCCTTCTGGTTACGAATGTCATACTTCCATAATTACTGTACTCGTAACTTCTCAGTGTGGCAACGATCCAGCCCTCTGACAGGCTGATGTGTTTAGCACATCAGGACTCAGAAACATACAAAAGTCCTGCCTGGATCCTCCCTTGATACCTCTCATGAAAATGCAGATTTTTGTGATTTGGTGCCTACAGCTGTTGTGCTCAGGTGGCTGGTCCTGTGGGCACTCATGGAGTCTGCCAGCACCAGCGACAGCCGCTTCATTTCACGTGTCTTGCTGAAAAGGGAAGCCACAAGATGAACATGGGGTCAGAGATACTGGACCAAATTTTGGGCTCTCCCCAGCTCAGCATGCTTCCTCCAGCTCTCCACAGCCACTGTAAATGCTGCCAGGGAATGGGTGTTTCCACCCCTGCCCTCACTGGCAAGCCTTGTGTAACCATCTCCCCCGTGCCCCTCCAGGCAGATCCATCCATTTTGCCCCTATATTTATTCTCTCTGCTTTTAAATATCAACAAGCACAGTAACTTGCAGAAGTGGGTCGAAATCAATCATTTCACAAATAGATTTTAACAGCACTATCAAACTAATCTGAACCTATCATCACCTTCAAGTGATATAAATTTTCTTGTTTAAAAGAATTCTTGTGTTTGCCTGAAGCTGACTCTCTCAAAGCACGTGACGGGAGGCTCTGGTTGCCTTTCTGAAGGGTCATATTATAGTAGGTAGTCCTTCTGAGAGCCCTGTTAGCACACCCTTGTCCAAAAGCAATGCCTGAAAACAAGTAGCATTTCCAAAGCCCTTCTGGAAGGCAGTGTGGTACTGGATCTTCCTCAAGAAGCCTCCCACACATGAAGAGACCCACAGAAGTGTCTGTGTTTCACAGAAATAAAAGCCATAGCGAATGCCAGAAACCTGTGTAGTGGAATGGATCTACACATGAAATCTTACCAGTTTTTTACATTCTTTATGGGATTAAAGATGCTAATACCCAAATTAAATCCAGAACCTCCTAGGGCTAGTTCTAGTGCCTGGCCTTAGCTTTTCAGGTTTCCAAAAAGCTGGTGATCATGCTGAAATACCAACAACTGACCAGGAATGATGACACTTGATTCTAATGTGCTTTGTTTTCACGGCAGGTTTCAAAACCCTTACAGAAATAATAAAGGATAATGAATGGAAGTAAACAGGGAGAGCATAAAGCTGGAGGGAAAAAATAATCTACCTCAATATTACTTGGAAATCAGTTACAGACATGTTGAGGCACCACATAATTTGGAAAAAAACAGAATATTCCTTCCCTTTCCTGTCCTTACCCAAAGACACACTGCTCACCTCTTGCTAATAAAGGGTTGATTTCTACAGCACGTCCTTCACTCTCCTCTCTTCTCTCAATCCATTTACAGCAACTGGAGAGATGAAAATTATTTTAGGGAGGTTTTACTAGTGCAGAAGCAGAATTCACACAGAGTCTTGCTCCGTAATATTTTTCTGTCTGTGGGCAGACTGTGATGATCCTCATATTGGAAGACACTAGACTTTGGCTCCCCATAATTTGTGTGAAGTTAATAGAGGAGTGTTGTAGAACATGTTTGGCTTAATATAGGTTCAAGCTTTTTTTAGCCTAATATACTAACGTAAAATCTGGGACAGCTTCATAATAAATAAGATTGAAATGTTTTTAATTTTTGAATTATATGAGGCTAAGTGAATCGTAGTGGTCAGAGCACATTGTATTTCCTGGTAATTAATTGCTGGCTGTGATAGTTGACTGAATAAAACTGTGCCTTAAGCCATTAACCCCAGGTCATTAATACTCAAGGAAATGTCTAGTGAAGGTCATTATTATTGCTGTTATATAAGCTACTGTAATAGGAAAAAGTTGGCATGAGCTTTTCAAAAACCCATTTTCTCTGTTCTGGTGTCATTTCAGAGACCTGAGAGCAATAATTGTTCTCAATTATTCTTCATTTACATTGATTTTCAGGGCATTAGAGTTTAGCCACTCTCTTAAAAACAGCAACCAATTAATTGAAGTGTTAGAGAGGATGTTCATTTAGCTTTATGAAGCCAAAAATGTTGCCCTTCCCAAAGGAAAGGCACAGGTTTTGTTCTTACTGGCAATCCCAGGGGGCTGGACAAGACTGAGCAAAAACCCAACCGATCTTTAGCAGCAAGGCATGGACACAATAGGTGGCTGTGGGGCAGATGGAGTGGTTGTCACCGCACGTTGGACCAGTGGTGTTTGTGTCCTGATATCTCAGGTTTGGATCAAGTTTCCAAGATTTTGGTGATGGAGCAAAATCAGTCTTCTCATGAAAACCAGCCTTTGTTCTAGTTATCCCACTGCCTCCAGAGGGGTTTCTAACCTCCAGATCAAGCAGGAGCTATAGGGAGATTTGGTTCTGTGCTCTTCCTCGAACAGCTCGATAGGTCAGAGTCCCCAGGGCTGCAGGGTGATATTCCTACTGAAAACTAAAACTGAAAAATGACAGTGATAGTATTTCCTCCCTTGGCAAAGTGGTGTGGTTGAGAATTCTTTATTTTCTAGTTAAAAACAAAGAAAGTGCTAATGAAGCCAAAAGAATAATGAAAAACATTTTTTAGTACCTTCCTTTAACAAGATATTAATAATAGTAGCACTTATTTACTATACTAAATACAGCTTTAAATTGAATACTGTTTTCTGTAATCATGTGCTTAAAATAGGGTGAGTATTTCACATGGACAAGAGTCCTTGAATCAGCATTCTGAGACTGCTGGCTTTAATGAGATGGTGGGGAAGCACTTCAGCTCTAAATAGACAAAATTATAGACAGTGAAAGATACGGTGATGGCACAAGAGAAATGATGGGGAGGCTTTGTAACATGCTGAATTTCCTAGCTGTGTTTTTTCCCCCCACTTTGAAATTTTGTTTTGGAGTCAGAAGTTAAATAATTCCATATGAAAACACCTGTAATGCCCTCTTGATTGATATAGAAGCTAATTTTGTCACCATCCTTACTGCAGTATATAAACAAAGGCTCATTTGTTCCAATTCCTCTCCTGATGGATTGCTCCTCTTGAATTTTGTTCCTCCTCTATATCTAATATCAGATGCAGTCTCTGCTGTCCACTGCCTTGCAAGAAGAAAAAAACTAAACGTACTGCATACATAGGTTACAACAAAAATGGATTTGTATTTTAGGAATATTTTAACCTGTCCATTCATCAGATTTTTACTCCTAGACTTCTTTGGTCAGGTAGTACTCAGATCATTTTAGGGAGTTTCCTGGTTTTGAATGCAGCATGTAAATTTGAAGACCTAAGTAAAGAATCATCCAGGCAAAATTTCCCTGAGAGCTTTGATTCACCAGGATGTACCTAGTGTCTTGGTCATGGATCCTGTTTTGAATGTTCTTGTTTAGTTTGTCTATGTTTAGTGATCCAAATAGAGGTTTCAGTCATTAAATGTCTGTATTTCTCCTAAGAAAATGCATCTGTGCTCACATTGCAAACAAAATGTGTCTGTTGTGGCTAGCCCCAAATATACTGGAGAGAAGAGGAGGAAATAAGTGCTATCTGATGAAAAGTGAACGGATGCCAGAGATTGCTGGACATTTTAAGACTGTATGACCATGTAGACAAAAGGAAAACCCATCAGTTTTGTACATAATGGGAGTAAGGAACAAATCCTATTTGAAGTCTGCATTATTGCCCATGTATAATAAAGCAGGGGTGGCTTTACTACCAAAGCCTATGCAAACAGAACAATATATAGTCATCTCTGAAAAACAGAGCAGACAGTTTTAATTTTTAATAATCTTTAATTCAGTAAGCGTTCACAACACTTCTGGCATTTGTGCATTAATGCCACTGCTCTGGGTAGCCAGAGTCATTCTTTCATGCGTAGGCTGGTGTCAATTGATTTCTCCATGGTCAGTAGCTGTAGCTGAGTCTGTTTAAGTTCCATAAAACTTCCCTCATCGCAGAAAACCATTTCAGTCCAAGAGAGGATTTGATCTTTCTTCTCGTAGGATCAAGCTGGCAGAAGAGCATAAATCCATATTATTCTACTTATCTCCATGACATTTCCAATTTCTACAGATGCAATCAAAAGAATTTTGCTCATTGATCTTCAAACTCTTTGACAATTTCACAGTCTTAGCTGAGTGGTGTGACCTGTATGATTGCCCCATTGCTTTTCATAAATAAAAGTTTTTACCTAGATCAAGATAGGATGGCTGCTGCACGTGAGCTATGAATCTTGGACATTATTATTGGTTTACTGGTGGAATATTTATTTTCAAACTGAAATTAACTCTTAGATGAGTCATTGAGCTCATACCCTGCCTTGATATTTTTAGGTGCTAAAGCCACTATTTCAATGAAGCTGGGGTAGGGAAAATTGTCCGTAATGTTTCAGATGTACAATTAAAGTGCCATCTGCCTCTGTGATGCAGCAGATGTATAATTGATATTCACTGCTGATTTGCCACTTGATTTTCTGCAGACACTGAAGGCTGTAATTGTTTATACAGTATGATCCTAAATACCCATGTGAGAATTTTCCTCCTCATGTGTTCCCTACCAGAAGTATCAGTACCATCCCTAATACTCAGAAGGTGGATTCATTAGAAGATAATTTGCAGTTAGCTAAGCCAAAGTCTTACAGGAATCCAGTGAGTAAGTAAGAAACAAGATTTCAAAAGGAGTGGCTTATTCCTGTAGAAACATGGTTTAATATAAAAAAGCTTGTTGGGAAAACTTAAAATGCTGATTCCAAATCTGGTTACCTTTGTGCATTGATTTACGTTTAGGATGTAGCTAGGATTAAAGGAAAAGAGTTGGATTTATTTTTTCTTCTTTTTTTGCAGAGATAGGAATCTTCTTCAGGGGAAAAAATGTGTACAGACTAAGCTGAAAAGGTCAACTATAGCATCAAAAGAACTATTTTCTCTATTTAAATAAAAACCAGAGAAATTACAGCAGTGCATTCTGAACAGATGGGAAAACAGAGATGTGCGCTTTTTTTCTTTTTTTTTTTTTTTTTTTTTTTTTTTTTTTTTTTTTTTTTTTTTTTTTTTTTTTTTGTTTTTTTTTTTTTTTTTGCAGAGGCAAATGCTTAATTTTAAATTCTATGTATGTATTTCAATGTTTAGAGTTCCTTTTATCTGTTTTGCATATGTATTTAGCACATGATTTTGATTGTTGGTCCAGTTGTTATATTTGGAAAGTGTTCTCTCCCCTAGTAAATGGAGTAGGGGGAAAACAAAACTGGGCCTGCCTTGCCAAGGAGTAGGTTATTTTACCTTGTAGGTATTACAGTTTCATTTACTTAATGTCTAGTTCATACTTGTCTGTACTTTATGGCTTCTCGCTAAACATGAATTTTGGCACTGCAATACGGTCTTAAGGTAAACCTAATTTTCCTTTGCTGAAATCAGTGTCTGGGACACGATTTTTGTGACTTATAAATGGAATCTGAAACATGTTAGGTTTGAGTTCTTGAAGAATTAAAACTAGCAATTGAATAAGGGATGGTTGGTTTAGGTGTATGGTCGCTCTGTGGTGAGATGAATTTTAACAACTCAGTAAGTTCTTATAGCAATGAGCTTCAGTTCACTTATGCTTAACAATTTAATAAAAGACAAGGAATAAAATGATATTTACAGGAAAGATTGTGGCAGAACTACCCTTTGTGTTCCCTATCCTAATGAGCTAATTTGGATTTTATAAGGGGGAGGGGGGCTTTTCTAAGAACACCTGAGCAAAATGAGGGAAAAATTTAAGAACAGCAATAGCTCTGTGGCCAGTAGCAAAGTTCAGGCAAAACTGTAAAAAGTTCTGGAGCAGATACATGTTCTGTCTAGCTGATATACTCACATTTCAGTATGAATTTATGATTATGTAACACTAAACAGCCACGAGAGACACCACTGTGGTCAGATATAGTGTAATTTTTCCCCCCATTTTGGTTAAAGTAGGTCATGAGACAATAAAAGCAAATTTTTCCTATGAGTGCCTAGCTAACTGTAACCCTCTTCCATAGCAAACAAAATTGTTAATCTTTTTCCTTTATTCAGGTGTGAGTGACAGTTCAAAAAGTTGTGAAATCGTCTACTCAAAGAAGGATATATGATTAGGAAACTTCAAAATATGACTCAGGTCTGCTGCTAAAAAATGGTGGGTTTAACATTTCTTTGTGGACCCTCATTTTGGAAAAACTGTACAAAAATACGTTTTTCCATGTGATTTCAGAGCATCAGTGTAAGAGAGTCCCTTTTGGGTTTAGAAGTGAACCTGACAGCATTTTTCCAAGATTGCATCATATGTTTCACTCACACTTCTACATCCTGCATTAAACCACATGCATGCACATCAACAAGACAAGATTGTAAAAGGAGTGTAACTGGGGAATTGTTTTCATGATATTTGATAGGAGTAATTGTGGCCACTGCTGTTTCAAAGCAACTGAGGTTATACTATACTATGTCAACAAAAGTCACTTTTGCCATATGGAAACCTAATTACTTCAGAACGATCTGTTAGAAAGCACTTTTTAAATAGTCAGGCCATTTATACAAAACAGTAAAAAATATTTGTGCATGAAACCTTTCTTAAATAAGAGCTTTCATGTGTTATAGGTTGAACATTACAGAGATTGTTTTGGAAATATTAAAAAGTAGACTTCTATTTAAAAGGTGGTAGGGAAATTTATTAGGTGATAAGAAAATGAGTATTTCCCTATGATTTATGCTATTAACCTGATTGTGCTGTTGCATGGAGAGGAGAGGTTTTTGCTGTTTAACAAGACCCTAATACTGTGGGAAATGGGATGAAATACAGAATGCTACATTTTATTGAGATAATGTGGCAACAAGGATATTTCTGTGTAGTACTTGTTCCATAAAATCACTTAAAGCTTTTTTTTTTTTTTTTAAATTCCCGCCCCCCTCAAAAATTTAGGCTTTTTCCCTTCCGTAGTTGAAGACACGCCTTGTTTTTATATTTGGGTGTTCATCACTTCTGAGTTGTTTAGGGCACACATTGATCAGACACTTTTCCTGTCACTATGAAACTAGAGAATATCAGAGGTTTGATTAGTTGTGATAGTCCTATACCTAGACTCCTATTATTTGCTGTCAGTAGCTGTTACTACCAAAATGTACTTCTAAAAGACACTGTAACCTTTAAAATTGTAAAAGAAATGTTTCAAGCTCCATGAATGACTAAGCTTCACAGAGAAGCCAGGTTGACTGATGTGTTTAAAAGTCTGTCTTAGTTGTCAAGGTATAGGAGTATAATTTATGGATAGTCCGTTATGTACCTGAAGTTCTAGATGGTTTATTTGCTGACTCAACTGCATATATTTGTCACATAAACCATCTGTTCTGAATTGCTTTTCCTGAAAGCATTTCTATATTCAGTCATCAGAAAACATAAAATATTTAGAATGAGATTTATTCATGTGTTGTTAGTACTGGGGAGCAGCAGTGATGTTCAGGCATTACAGTGCCTTCCCAATTAGCCCCTTAAAGGAAGGCAGTGCAGGTTCTCCTGGCTATCTCCTTGCTTCTAGCTGCTTTTGTACTGCTGAGGGCATCCGTACCAAGGAGCAGCTCCTGGTCTTTAGGACCAGTGCTGCACACTTGCTTGTGTCCTGTGGGCTCTGGGCCGAGCAGAGCAGATTGGTTGTGGCCACACTGGGCCCAAGTCCCCTCTGATGCCAGATGGCAGCCACCAGCCATACAGCAGTATTTCCTTTTTTTGGCTGGAGTTGGAGAACTGAGTGAAAGGAAACAAACCTGGTAGGATTTCACCTGGAATGTTCCTCCAAGCTGTTCCTGTGGTGATAAACAGGTTTTGTCTTGGAGAATACTTGCTAGTTTTCTGCAAAGGAGAACCTGAGAGCCAAGTAAGATATAGGCACTGTGGAAAATCTGGACAACTGAAGAATGAACTAAGAGGTGACACGATTTGACACTGCAGGTCTGCTTTCGATGAAGAGTAACTGTAACTTTATCTCCTTTCCATGCTCTGTGAAGTTGTTTATGCCTAAGTCTTCAAGTGCCAGGAATACTCAAGCTGGCTTCTTTTCATCTTATTCCTTCCTTATTCCATCCATTATTTAGGCATCCAAGGTTTATAATCATTCAAAAATTCCAAAGAGTATAGTTTTATCAGACATAATTTGTTTAGTCTCTTTGCATTGACCTGTTAATGCAGTTGGTTCAACAACCATGTATCACTTCAGATACTCTATTCCAAACAGAGGTATTATGGGAAAAGAGTTTAATTACATTTGATTTTAATGGTGTTAAACCAATTTATAGCTACTGGTAATCTGGTTCTGTGAGAATATGATCAAGTGTGTTGTATATACAGTGGATGTTTTATGTAATCAGTTTAAGATGCAGTGCTATGAAATGGCACCTCTGACTCTACTGACAAGATAGTGTTGATTATAAAGTAGCTATTTCTGAAAGGATCGATTCCACTGAAACACTAAAAACCACACAATAGTTGCTGTCAGGACCTGAGGGAACCAAAATACCTTAACAGTGGTGACCAGTCTCACCTAGGACCCTAACCTGCACTCTCTGCTCATAGCCCAGGAGCAACCTTTGACTTCAGCTCCAATTCTTCTCTTAGCCATATTGTAGACAGACCATTTCCAGCCTTACTTCCTGCTAGCTGGGCTTCGTGGCTGGAGCCTCAGCTTCTGCTGCTGCCTTGCATCCAGCAATATCTTCTCCTCTTTCTGACTTGTCTTTCTGGACAGACACTAGATCTAACTTGCTGCCTTCTGTTGTCACAGCCCAGTTGGCTATAGGTGGTGTGTCATCAGCCCTGCCTTACTTGGGCGCTGTAGGACTGCAGAGTTGACAGTGAGGGCTGCCACCACCTGTGCTGGAGTTGCCCTTGGCTCCTGGCTTATCTTTCCTCATGGAACAGCCCCTGCTGCTCTCTGCCTGTTTCCCATCTTGCATCATGCTGCTGTCAGCCAAACATCCCTGCCCACATTGTTTGTTTCTCTTTGGCCCTGAGGGAAGTAAGGTCAAGTTAGACCTTCACTGTGGAAATTATTTTGAAGAAGGAACTTCAAGTTTTTTTGCAATGCCTTTTGTAATATTTTGGTATGCAATCATGAAACAAAAGGCTTGTTTTGACAGCTTTTCTCCAAATGCAGGCTGTAATAGTTGACCTTCCTGCAACAGGCTGCCAGAGAACTTTGTGTGACTCCTAACAGAAGCAGGTGCTCTAACACTATTAGACTTGTCCAATTAAAATCTTCAGAGAAAGGATTTAGAGGGGGTTTGAGATGGAGAAATCCTGCATTACTTTTTCTTAAACGCTGTAAGTCACAAGGGGAAATTCAAGGTGTGAATCGGTCTGCAGTGTATAATGAGAATTCGCCTCAGGTTCAGATACTCATTGTTTCTTTGAAGAAATGAGTGTGATGTGGAAAGGGTGCTAGTCTAGAAACATATATAGTGAAAATAGGTTATTTTGTTATATATGTAAAAATATATAAAGCCTTCGTCTATGAGGAATGGAACTTTCTTCCCCCTTTTGCCTTATTCTTCATAAGAATAGGGAGGGATTTAAAATGGTTAACAACTACCTCGTGCTCCAATATGTTAAGTTTTGTCCATATCTAGAGCCCCTTGGAAGAATTCAGGTTTAATTTGTTTTTACTTTTACTGGATTTATTGAATAGTCATGTATCCTTCCCCACTTAATTCCTTCCTCCCCTCCTAATTCCAGGATGGTCCAGGTAATGTGGTGTCTATGATACAACGTTTACTTGGGTTATTTCTTTAAAATATCATGTAAAGAAAATGCAATTAGAATAAGAAACATGGGGAAAGAGAGCTAGATGGTTGTTCTAGGAATAGGTCTCAAAATGTCTAAGGCATATATTTATTCTACAGCAATTTATAAGCTCCCATTGACATACTGATAGAATAACTAGAATGGTGTTTATCTCTGTAGCCATTCTGTTTGCATTTTATTTGGTTTATCAGCTATATAGAGGTGCGTAGTTCTGTGCTTGTAGCTCTATTCTACAATTATATTGTTAGCATATGTCAAATATATAATCTTATATAAACTCTTTCTAAACCGTCCTTAGATACTGACTTTAGTATGTAATATTTTTAATTTAGAGAAAGTTCAGTTCCTAGTTTAAACTCTGTCTTTATAATTTAATTGGTTTTTTTTGTTTTTTTAATTCAGTGAACTGGATCAAACAGTAAATCTAAAAACTGCTTGTGTTGCTAGTACTCAGCTCTGAACTATGCATTGTGTAGCCTGTCATGATGCTTTTGAAAAGACTTTGTGTTTGACAACTTCATGATATTAAATTCACTTCATACTTCTTTGCTTGGAATTTTTAATGGACAAGGAAATATGTTGCAGGCAGTCACCCATCTATGCAAACCTGCGTATTGATTTCATTAGTATGTAACTTAAGTATTATGCTAGTGTGGATCATTTATCTAAATATAGAACTTCTGTCTTTCAGACCTTACCAGTGCGGAAGATTCCATGCAAAGCAAATGCACCTTCAGGGTCTTTTTTTGCACGGGACAACACAGCAAATTTCTTATCCTGGTGCAGAGATGTAGGGGTGGATGATACCTGCCTGTTTGAGTCAGAAGGTTTGGGTATGTGTTTGTTTATAAAGTAGCTGGTAATTTTAAATATTTTTTCTTTTGCCTTGAAAGACAAAATGGCTCTCTTAACAGATCCTGACTCCAAATCTGACCTGTGTCTGACTGCTAATTCTTCCCTTTATCTGAAGCATGAACAAATCAAGGACACATCACTTAGAATTCATTTAAGTCGATTTTAAGAGGAGCTTAAATGAGACAAAAAGCTTGATATGATTTCTTGCATGCAGATGATTTTTTTCACCCTCCATACACTTTTTTTTTTTTAATTATGTAATACTGTTACTTGGTTCAATGTTTAAGATGCTACTTTTTCGTTTGGTTAGAGTAGGATCCAAGTCCTTCAGTTTGCCTGCAGACATTTAGCTATTTGCGCAGATTCAGTGGGTTGCTCAGGAAGCAAGAAAATGTGAAATTTTTCTCTGTGCACTACACTGACCTTTTTTCAGCTGATTCCTTTGTGTAGCTCTGGACAAAAATTATCCAACACTAGTGTTTCATGGTGTTCCATCAAAAGATTGTACCGCTTAGGAACTGTTCTAATAATGCATATTCTTCATTGTTTTAACCCTTCTTTTTTCAAAGGAAAACTGATGTATCTTACCTCGTGAGTTTGTTTCAGCCAAAAAAATTTCATGCCATGAAATTACTAGAGTCAAATGTTTGTAATGTGAACTCAGATAAAAATGTAATGCTGTTGTGATTATAGACAGCTCAGTGTCTATGGAAGACAAAAGAACACACTGTACGGAATCAAGAGGATTCTTTGTTCTGTTGCTCAAAAGGTCTTTGACTGCCCAGTTGAAGCTCTTATCTGTTTTGCAACTTATTTATTCTCCTTTTACCACCTTGCTCTTCTAGCAGAACTATTTCTATCTACGTTGTTGGTAACATAGTGTTGTTGAATGATTATAGGATTTGGGACCAATGAATATTCTGCGTATCTTCTGTGATAGTCTACCCGGCAAGAAAGGGGTTTGCCACCAAGTGTGCCAGCATGCTTATGTCTGTTGTTTGTTTTGGGAGTTGTTGGATGATCTTGTATTAATGTTTTGTGCTTATATATTCTGTAACTGTGTGTTTACACACAATATGTGACATGGGCTTCTTTTGATGCAACTTAGTGAGTAGAGTTTAATGGACATGTTCCCTAAAGAAAAAAATCTAGTGTTTTAGTGGAAATAATAGACAAACCCAAATACCTTTGATCTCTGTTCTAATGTTATTGGTTTAAAGTTTAAAAAAAAACCCATAACACTCAAATGTTGATCACTTAAAAATATTGTATGCATGGGGCAAATAATTTTTTTTATTATTTTTGTTCTCAGTTAATACACTACCCAATTTCCTCTTACAAGTTGGAATTACTTTGACAATTCTTTCACAGTGACACATTTACAGTTTATAACAGCATGTTAGATTTTACATGCAGTTGCATCAGAATGAGGCTGTGTCCTGTCTTTCACAACATTTTACTAAATGACTCATCATGAATTTGTCTCATTTTGAGGACTATAGAAGCATTATGGACACTGTTATTACCATCTTAAATTCATTAATTCCAATAAATTATTAGTGTTTAGATGATCTCTATATTAATTTTAGATTAATTATTTCTATCCATAGACCTACTGTATTTGAAACCTTAATTGTTTTGAGACTTCCATAAGTGATAGTGCTGAAATGGGGGGGGGGGACACGGACGGGGACACACAACTCCTCGATTTAAGTATGTTGTAGTATAACTGATGCAGAAGCAAGGGTATGTTTGGGATAAATTGAACAGAGTGTTGTCAAAGCAATGTGGGGGTTTTTTTGTTTGTTTGGTTGGTTGGTCTTTTCCTTTTTTCTTTTTACTTTTTTTTTTTTTTTTTAAAGTCTGAGGTCAGAAGAAATAGTATTAAAGGAGAAAGACAATAGGAAGAAGGTTCAAAGGATCAACTTTTTGAAAAACTTCCCCTAAATGTGTGAATTCTAATGGCAATTGGGATGGTATTTTGAGGTTGCTACTGAATGTTGTTGGAAGAAATGACTATAGCTCTATGACATAGTTCCCATATGAAGTGAGAGGTTCGATATCAGACTTTGCAATGGGATCGCTAGTTGTGTTGATTTCATATAAAATGTGGAATTAGGAACCTCAACAGCACCCTGGAGATGAGAGATGAAGTATTTTAGAATAGCATCTAGATAAGTATGTTGGGGGTTTTTTTATCTAATACATGTACTTTAATTCTGTGTATAAAACAGGGATAATAATGCTACTTACCTCATAGAAGTGTTAGAGAAATCTTCATTCTTTTTTTCTGTACTACATGCAACACTGTTGTGGAAGGGAATTGTTGATTGTAGACTTTAATTGATGTGCAGTGCATTGTGTATGTGGCTGTAGATAGAATGAAGATGGTTTCTCAAAATAATTTTTAGTCTTCCACTACTTGTCTAACTGCATATAAACTGCTACAATTACAGAAAATGTGTTGTTTAGCAAATGTCTGTTTGCCATATAGGATATCTGGGATTAAGTCGCTGGTCAGGTCGAAAAGTTGAGCTGGTGCCCATTAATACAACTATTAATAGAGATTATAGTAAGTAATTCAGAAAATGGTAGATGAAGTTCCCACGGGTATGACAGAATAACATGGGTACAGGTGTTATATTTCAACCTCAGCTTCTAACCAATCACTTGAGAATTAATAGCCTGTGGTATTCAGATTATTAGTTATTACCATAGATATTTGTGCAATTGCATGCTTATAGAGCTGTGTACATATACGTAGTGTAGTTAGCCATGAGCTGTAGTACAGTCAGAATTCAAATGCCAGTTTAAATTACAGTACAGTGAGAATTTAACTGTGACTTAGGAGGACTTGTACAGATTTTCTTTTTAGTGGCATACGTCTTTTAAAGAATGATTTTGATGCTGTATAGTGCTTCTGAAACAGTTTTTGCCACTTATTCTATCAGAATATCACTTCTGTCTTGAAGTGCTTCGACAATTAACTTCAATAAGTGAAACTAAGAAGGGAGGTCTAAGAAATGTTTCTGTTCTTTAGATGGAAAAACATTCAAAGGTTATTATTTATATTATAGTAATTTGTCTCTGAAATTGCCAAATGCATATGCTGGTATAGTCCTCAGGAATGCTAACATTTTCTTGTTAGACGCACTGTGTCACCATCTTCTTATCAGATGACCAGATGTTTGGTTTTGTGGCTGGTTATTGCCTGCACAGCTCTTCATCCTCTAACAATGATTTCACGGTGTCACGTTGTTTGATGTGAAATGCATGAAATGTGTCTAGATTTTGTTGAGTCAGATTTGCTAAAGGACTTTGAATTTTGTTTGTGTAGAAAAGCTTTAAGCGTTGGCAGAAAAACATTTTACCTTTCTTAATCAAATCGTATTCCAGTTCTATTTATGGATGTTTTTGCAAATAATATTACTTGAGCCTCTCTTCTCCTGCCTTCTGAAGTAATTCAGATGTGCATACGTGTGAATTACAATTTAGAAATATTGGACTCCCTTTTACTATTCCAAAATTGGTTTATTCTGTTTATATTTTGGAGGATGTATGATTTCTTAAAATCTAGTTTTATCTTGAGGCAGTCCCAATGGGTATAAAACCAAAGCAGAAAAATATATTTCTAGGGTCATGAATGTAATGCTTTAAAAAAATACTGATTACTAGCAAAGGTAAATTGTTTCATAAAATGACTATGTTTTGACAAGGAAGACTGTTGGGAATAGTTGAATGTCTAAGTCTGCATCTTTTATCTTCTTAATAACATGTCTGAAGGTTAAAAATACTTTTCTTAGTTCAGTGCCATTTTAGTTTTCATGCCCTGCAGTTTCACTTCTGGAAATATATTGGGATGAGATTGGAGAGGAAGAATGCGTACATCTCACAGTGCTACATATACCCTGGTAAAAAATATTGGCATGAGCATCCAACTCACACAATGTAACATATTTTTTCAAAGTCAGTGGAGGTAGAAGTTGAAGTTGTAGCAGCTTGAAGGTGTGCCCCCAGGTGCTAGTTATTTAGAGATGTTTATGTCTGTGGATTCCTGTTCTGGGTCTCATACATACAGTAGGGGTGTCAGGCTTTAGGGTCAGGGCAGCCCCTTAGACCTATAACAGAAGCTCTCTGTTAAACCCCCTCCCTTCCCAAGGGGAAGAGAAAGGGAATAAGGGAGAGAGACTTAGTAATTAGAAAAGGAAACTGAAACAGCTTTCATGAGAATAATAATAATAGAGTATGTACAAATCTATACAAAACCGGTATTGAACCCAACTCCCCTGATGGTAATTGCATCACTGTCACCACTGATGCTGTGGAGCAGGCACCAAGAAAATCCCAGACTGGGCCCCGCAGC
>JANIJG010000646.1:0-46273 GCA_024611175.1 Megaceryle torquata | reverse complement strand
TATCTTGCATCCCACATCCCAGTAATCAGCTGGGATCATCTAAAACTTATTCCCTTGCTCACAGTCATACATCTATACACTATTGCACTGCTACTGTGTTCCCATTACTACGACACCTAGATTTGTATCAGAGGCAGGAGCTTTATTGTAATAGAAACTTTTCAAACATGGTGAAAAAATTAAATATTTCCTTTTCAGCCTTGAGTCCAAATATTTTAGATCATTGTAAACTGGACATTTTTCTCCCTTGGCTGGTGAGGATGATTGCATCCTTTTCTGGTTTTCCTCTGGGGAAATTTATAGTAAGATTTAAATATGAAGTGAATGGTCCCCTTTAAAGTTACATATGCTAAAGGAATATGACTTATGAATCCTGTTAGTAGTAATGGCTGCATGAGATATCAAACACTTAGTCAAATAAAGATTTTGCTGTGATGCATCTTGCACTAAAAGGGTTGCTGTAAATTTTGTATTGTGCCACATGCTCTTATGTACTTCAATATGAGGGCTGTGGTTGATGCTTATAGAGGCCGAGTCTGTTTTGCTTTTGTTGCTGACTACTGGAAGAACATGCATATGTTTGTGTAGCTGAACAGAGTTAAAACTCATCTGGATTGCAGTGTCAACAACAGAGAATGTTGCTGCCTTCAGTAAAAACAGGAGGTTAATATAAAACTGCAAATAAACCAGCCACCTTGTATTGAGAAGAGCAGTTTTATTTTCATAATTTCTAGTGGCCAACACAGGTGGCATGTTCTGGATAGAGCAGATTCAGTGGAGAGTAGGAATTTACTTAAAAATTACCGGTATGAAATATTCATATACAGATTTACTTTATGCAGTGAATATTTGAACAATTAAGTGTCTGTTCACTGTCACCTTCTGGCCTAGGGCTAAGCCAGGGATTTGGCTTAAGGATACTGCTGTTTGTAGCCTGACAGCTGACTGGTACCTGTGGGATCCTGCTGGAACAGATGGGAACACCAGCAAGCCTAGAGGACAAGGTAGCAGTTGAGAAGTGCCCTGCATCCAGTGATGAGCTTCTATCATTTTGGTGTAGCGTACACACTGGACTGCACAAGTCTGAGCTCCCCCAGGAAGCCTGGCTGTTCTCTGCTGTCCTGCTCCACAATGGCAAGGGATGGTGATGCAGACCAAAGAGTCACCAAAGCCTGAGCAATGGCCAGGAAAGGTGACTTTTTGTGCCTGAACTGATCTGAATAGCTGAGTTCATATGTGGGCATGGGTTCATCTAGCACAGCAAATATATTCAGAGCTTCTTTCATGAGGATGGGTGTTGACAGCTTCCCAAGTCCCTCTTGAGTAGGGGGCGTGGTACTGTCACGGCTGGGTGCAGGCAAGTCTTCAGAACATGTATTTGATCACATTGTCTTGTTTTTAAAGCAACATGGGCAATTTCATACGGACACTGCCCCCAAAAAATAAATAAAGGGTTTGAGATTCCATAGGGGACAGCTCCCCAGAAAAACTACACGGTTTCCTTCTGAAATGAAAATAAAGGAAAAGCTTCAGAAGCAGAATTCTGCCTGTGCAAATTCCTGTAGCTCTTGGTTCTTGTGTTTTATTCTCTTTGAAGAAATGTCTTTGTCTTAACATCACACTAATTGCTTGACCACAGCGTGGATTTTAGGGTTTCTGCAAGGTGTAGGAGCATCAGAGTGATCTCACAGGGCTCAGTCTGTCCATTGGCACACTGCTGAGCTGGGGCATAAGTGAGTGTTGAAGTTGTCCACTGGCAGGTTTTTTTTGACGTTGTCTCAAACTGCCTCTAAGAATGAGGCCATTTCACAGTGAATCAGTGATGTGGCTGATCTTCTGGCTAGATCTGAAAGAGGTCTTAAAACCAACTCTCCAACATGTCATTAAAAAATTACGAGGGGAAACAGGTGGCTGTGATTTCACCTTTTTATTAATTTTTTCTACGCAGTTCTAAAGAGTTTTGTTTCTTTTGGGTTGCCTGCTTGATCCTGCTGAATCAGGACAGAAAATTACTGAACGCATGAGAGGATTGCAGTAATCATCTGGGGTCAATGAACTATAGATTGCAATATTCGGCAGAGTTATTGCGCTTGCCTGCCAGTCAGAGCCATGTTCCTGCTCTGTCCACCGGCAGCCACCGAAGAGGAGGGAAGGCTGCTCTGCACTTTGTTCCCTTGGCCTTCTCCATTGTGCTCCCTGAGTCATCAGCCCTCCTTACCTGCTGAAG
This sequence comes from Megaceryle torquata, assembly GCA_024611175.1. Taxonomy (NCBI): domain Eukaryota; kingdom Metazoa; phylum Chordata; class Aves; order Coraciiformes; family Cerylidae; genus Megaceryle; species Megaceryle torquata. The sequence goes on along the minus strand of JANIJG010000646.1, from coordinate 44,046 downwards.
CCTTTCATGCTACATTATTGATTATTTTTAATCAAAGGCATCAGAGTTATTTTCCCCAGTTTTCAGTTTGGTACATGATGCTGCTGATCATTGCAGCTCAGAGATGATGAAAGTAACCATCCAGATCATGAAGTTTAGAGGCAGAAAATCTGACTAGCCAAGGTAACTAGTTTTGTTTGACTTGATGTTTGATTTTTTTTCTCCCCTCCCCCCCCCCAGCTCTGTCTGTATTGTACAATGTATTTTACTTTTGCCTCTCCAAGGCAACCTACCAATGATTCAATGACAGCTGCCTGTTCTTACTCTTTGGTTTCTAAGCCTCCAGGTACTAGACATGAATTTTGAGGACTTCTCTTCAAGCACTGGCATACATTTTCCATATGCCCTTGGGCAGTGTCCTTCACCTCTTGTTAGCTTCTTGTTTTGTAAATGGGCTCAATGCCCTTTTTGCAGGACCAGTTTGCACAGCTCCAGTGCAGCAGGTATTTTGTCAGGCCACTAATCCAATAATGAGAGAAATAAAATGGGTAGCTGACCTATGCACAAAGATGAACATGTAGTGAAAAAGGGAGATCTCACTGGAGTAGGTTGAGACTGTCCCTTCACCAAGGGAGCCTTGCGTGAGCAGACATTCAGGTCTTAATGGGCAAGCTCCAGGATGCTGCTCACCATGCTAACTTCTAGCTCCCTAAAACCAGTAGCTGGAATCAAGAATCTCACTGTTGCTACCATGGCTTAAGTTGTAACAGCAATAAGAACTTTCAAAATAAACTTTATGACCAAACTCTGCCATCCTGCTTATTAATGACATGCAAATTATAGAAGTTCAAACATTTGCATTCAATGCTCCTCAATGTTCCTTTGATTGCTAATGATGTTGATTCACAAAGAAAAAGCTTTCTAAAATAAAGAGACTGTTTAATGTAGCACACCAAAAGCAAATGAAAGGATGTTGGATATAGCTTGCTTTTTTTTTTTTCTTATTTTGGTTGTGTTAAGCCCTGTCCAAACACCTCAGGACTCATAAATTAGGTGGAAATAATATGTGTTTTACCAGCTAATGAGCTAGTCTTTTAACTTTTAAGCAGAGTTTTAACTTAAACAATAAACATGCTCATTTAGTGGTGAAATTCTGTCCTGAATTTCGCTACACAGTTGTCACAGATCTTTATTATTTATTCATGTTACAAGGTCAGCACAATTGTATACCTCCTAAAACGCTCACATCTGGAGCAAGTTGTCTGCCTATAAATCATAGAATGGTTTGGGTTGGAAGGGACTTTGAAGATCATTTAGTTACAACCCTCCTGCAAGGGCCAGGGACACCTTCCACTATGAACTACCTATGCTACGCATCCTTGCAAAAAGAGATTGTTTGAGGGTGAAAGACAAGATGTTAATGCCCTAACATAGAAAAAGACCCTCATAAGCTGTTACAAGATGAACAAAAATGATATTTTTCTGTTGAATTGCATTTTGTGACGCGATTTCATCAAATTTTGTATTGTGTTTTGGTTTTTTTTTGTTTTTGTTTTTGTTTTCCGCTGAGTGTGAAGGTGCTGAGTACTGTTTAAAAGAAACATATATATATATAAAAGAATTCCTTTTTGGTGTGTGCTTAAATAGGAGCCTAATTATTTGGAAAAATCTAATTTTCAGCTTGTCTACAACCGTGAATGAAATTATGTGTCTGTTTCAGAGTTTGGGCTGTGCCCATCACTTGACACTGTGTAGGGACACTGTGCACAGGGTTGAGTTCAGCTGGTCTGAACATCTTCTTTCCAGTGAAATCCAAAGGAAAATGGATATGTTTGGGGCACCAACCCTAGGAAACAGATATCTGAAACTATTCGGATTGTGACTTTGAAGCATCCCTTTTCCTATTTCCGTAAAGGGAATTTAAGGGACAGGGTTAAAGGTAAAGGGGATGAATCCATTCTTGGTGATTTCTGGGCACAGCCCCTGGTGTCTTCCTGCCATACTTTTGTAGACGTACGATCCTATAGCAGCAGCAAACTTCATTGCTTGCAGCTCTATCTCAGTTCCAACATTTATTCCTGGAGTAAGAGGCTCAATATCAGTATAGCAGTGCAGTTTGACCTTATGAATAATTTAGGCAATAGTGGTTTAAACTTGTAATTCCAGTCTTTACTGGCCATAATGATGTTACCTGTCCAAAGTATGTCATCAGTCTTCAGCAGCAATTTGTTTTCCAAGGCACCTGGCTAGTCTGGTGTATGGGTGTATGCATCCAAAGATGATGGCCCAATGAATAATTAGGAAGAAAAGAAACTTTGCTGAGGGGGAAAAAAAAAATAATTCTAACAAGTAGAGAAAAGTATCTGATCTTAAAGCCCAATAAAAAGACTGATGAGCAGATCTTGATGATTCAGCTAGGTTCCATTTGCCAACCTATTTGAAGTTTATATTATTAGACAATCAGAGAAAAGGTTTATCCCCAGAGATTCTTCTTTAGAGTCTCTACAAACAATATTCTACAGTTGAAATAAAATGATGACACTTGGGACTATAAGTACTGATGCTATTACTTGAGAAATGCAACTGCATCAGTTTTTTGCTATGTACCTTACAGAATTTTGCTTGGAAATGTAGAACCGTTCTACTCTTCATAATGTTGCCTTTGTCTCTTATGTCACTTTCAATCTCTTTATAACACTGTATTTTGCTGTGAAGAGGCTAAAAAACTGCAACTATAAATATTAATAAATGGAAACTGATTCAGGAAAGTTGTCATGAGGCAGACAGCCAAGTTATAAAAGATTATCTGCTTTGACTCTAAGACAATGCTACTGAGAAAGGTAGCATTTTCTGGCTAAAATTAAATAGTAATCTGGGTGTCTCCTGATAGAAAATACCATCAAGATTGACTTGATTCTTGGGGGTTCTTATTTTTTTTTAAATCTACCTTGACAAATATGAAATAGAGAAATAATGCAAGAAATGTAAACAAGGTGTGCAGAATAGCATTTCTTCAGTTGTTTTAATGAAGCTTCTCATCTATTAACTCCCAAATGAGATGACATTCACAGGCACTCAGTAAAATACGTATTCTAGTGACAGTCAGCAAGAGGCTCCATTCTGCCATAGGAAAGTTGCTGCTGTGATGGCAAATTGCAGCTTTTATGTAGTTGAGTAAAATGTTTACCCCATTTTGGAGCAATTGACTTGACATGCTGAGATACTGAGGACTTCACCCTTCCATTCCTCCTGAGATCTCCTTATCAGAAGAGCCTGGTTCACATTTGTAAGTCAGCATGACTGTAAGCCCTCGACGTGTGGTGAGGTTAGCTGCCAGCCTGCTAAGGATACACCTGAAGTGCAGTAACTGTGATGTATGGATTGATTTAACACTTTATTTTTGCATGCAAAAACTTTTTGGGCCATCTGGACAGTCCTTTGGTTTGCATAATATTTAATGTTGTTTAAAGAGAGTGTAAACTACTAGGCAAAAACAATGACTGTATGTTAGACCAACATCAAAAAATCTCCATCTGCAGGAAACTAAAATCTACAAAAAATTTAAAATTTGGTTGTCAGAGATCGTTTTATGTCACTGAGGCTGGAATCTGTATCCTCTTAAGACGCAGCTCAGAGATTGAGATGCTCTGTTAGGATACCTATATGTGCAGTACAGCCTTAGGTCATTACCATTAGTGGAGATCTAGACAGTGGAGCTGATACAAACAGAAGGCCTTAGGTAGAACTGAGTCCCCATTGATGGGACAGACTAATGTGCAGTGGGTGAGATTCAGTGATCTAGTCATAGGCATCTAGCTTGAGATGCCTTATGACATCCAAGGTATCCCTCCACTTGTGTCTAGTGGATGTGACCCAGGACCAGAAGGACATCTCCAGACCCCTGGAGCAGCTGGTGGCAAGACATAGCTGCAAAGGGCAGCTCAAATGGACCTATGCTCCTGTGTGTGGGCACCTGGCCTGTGTTCAGAAGGTTATGGTGTGTTAAAAGGGGAGTCAAGAGACCTCAGGCTTGCTCTTAACCATAAAACCGTAGGCTTTGGGGACATATTCTGAGATGTGAGTTTGCTGGCTTTAACTTGCATTTGCCTAGGCACTGATGGCTCTGCAGGTGCATTTCTGTGCCAGCCTTGCCTTTCAGTCTGGGCTGAGGCTCAAGTTTGAATCTTGGGATGCAGGGCAAGATATTAGAACCATTCTGCCAGACCAATTCTGATGCACATCTCTCTGTCCCCGTAATAACTCAGAGCAAAGTTGAATCCTGGTTCTGTGCAGCCACATAGAGCAGGTCTGCCACAGCTTGGACTCAGCAAATAGAGACTTTCTGCTATTTTCTCATTCTACTATATACAGGGTGGGACAGAAAAATTATGGATGACACCCAATGACATAACCCAGCCTTTGTGAACCACTACAAGTGACCCTCACTGCCCTCTTTCCTGGCATCATTAACACTGTATGTGTGTTTATAACAGAGGCTGTTACAAGAAAACACACGTCAGGAGAATGGTAGCAACAGACACGTGCTTTAAAAATTGTGCTGAGACGTTCTAGCTTTATTTCACTTTTTAAATCATTTTTTCTGACCATCTCTACCAATGCTACAAGTAGGACATAGCTGGAACATTGCACCTCCAAGACACAGAACTTGTATTGTGTTGGTGTTAGCCACTAATAGGATTGCAGTACAAAGACTTTAATCCATTGCTAAGTAAGTGACAGCGTAGTAATATGGTTTGAGGAAAGGACATGGTAACATGCTACTTCTGCTCTTCAAAGACTTAGTTTTATAATCCTCTGCAAAAGTCTTTGTTCACATTTCTGGAAGTATTTTGTAACTGCCCACACATGCCTTTAAATATTGTCTCAAGCTCTACCAATATATTTTCTGCAAAATTTGGTCTATAAGTAGTTATGCTTTCAGTCTCTGAATCACCATATAATGCCATGTTGTGTTAGAGCTGTAACTATTATCTTTAGTATTTCAGTAGGCTAATCACTAATGCAGTTTTAAGGACCAGTAAAATCATCACCAGCAGATTTTATCATCACCACTAGATAAAGCTTTGGATTTTGAATATGACGTCTGGTCAAGTATAGTGTGTCAGCCTTAGGTCTGAGTTAGGGTAAGCGGATACTTCCAGTCTCATTTTAACCTGACCTGTTTCAGCGGTTGTGTGGGGATGTATTGACATGCTCTCTGCTGATCGTGCTGGTGCTTGGGAGCTGGTGGATTCTTCTGGATTTAAAGCCATATGTGGTTTGGTACTTTAGGTCTATTGTGGTTGAGGACTTAACACTTTCCTCACCTCGATCTTATACTGTGTTATTCAAGTTGATTAAGTTTAATTTTTTTTTCTGTATATAATAAATCAGACTTCAGTTGTTTGCAGTGCTTGGCTGGGATTCATCTGAAATATTGCAGTGTCTATAGGATATAGATCTAAGCAAACCTAGAATCCCTTTGTAATAGAAATAGAGTTATTAAAATACGGACTCTTGACAGTATAGCCTAAGTTTGGCTAGGTAAGTTACACCCTAAATTTCATTGCTTAGACTACAAATGCTATGACCAGAGCCTCGGACCACTTGCTAAGATGCTCATACCTATACTGTGGTTGTATAATCTTAGGTGACATAGATCCTATAATTGATAAGATTACCAGACTGGAAGCTCTTTCTCCATCATTAACTCATTAAAACTGCACATTATTACAGCACTTCTTAATAAAGTAGTCCTTGTGTTCTGTGGAAAGAGGTCCTGCACCTTTCTGTCTTGCCATAATGTTATCCATATTACCTGTCTGGTTGCCAAAGTCCCAGCCTAAAGAAGACTTTGAATTCTGCCCAAAAGCATATTCAAAACTGAGCAGTGCTACTGGATGGGATGATGCTCAGCATCCTCAATGCAGCCCGGTGAGACTTACCCAAGTGTCTCAAGCATATTGACTGAAATCTGGGAAATGGAGATCTGGGGAAGGTGTTTTGCCGAGGTGTTGCATTCAGTTTCTGATTCATATGAACTGTGAAGTTGCGGGGAAGGTGTGTATGGCAGATGGGCAAAGAATCTGATATTGTTGTATGTAAAATGCGTGTGCTAGGGCAAGCTGGAATTACCTTTTGTTTATTACTCGTCTCCAACATGATGGGAAATGGGGATATACTGCACTGAGTAAAAAACACAGCTTCATCTTGTTCAGAGACCCTGGCAGAGCCACTGAGTGCCTGATGATGAACATCTCTTCTCATGCTCACAGATGTGTTTTTGCATGGCCAGGTCATGGACTGCCAACTCTTGCTTCTTTTCTGCAGTATAAATAATGAAATATAAAAGCTGATGCTTTAACAAATGATTTAGAAACCTTATTCCCTTGACGCTCAAAGAAAATCAAGCTGTTAAATTGCTGTATAGCTCATGAAAATGCTGTTCCTTTGATATTAGTGGGTTATATCAAGTAAATATCCTGCAGGTGTTAGCCTTACAGTCAATGGGACTTTGGCTTCTAAATGCCTTTGTGAGTCCATCGAGACAGGCTTTGTAGGCAGAGTTAATATCTTCTAGTAAAGCAAATGATATCTGAGGAAAAGAGAAGAGGCTTTGGGGCATATAAGCTGTTCTTTAGGTCATCTGTATTGTGAGTCTAGACCTTAGTTTCAAAGTGATGTACGAGCCATTCAAAATGTCACTCAGAGAAAAGATTTATGATGTCTGACTTCTTTCTCCCCCTCCCCTTTTTAGTGCTGGTGTAAATCAGAAGTGGTTCAGTGGAGCTAGACTGTGTCAAACTGTCCAAAAGACATGGGCTATAGAGTATATTACTGGTACTTGCTTGGACAGAGACAGTAACTCTTACCTTTTCAGCACATCGTGAAAGATGTTGGACAACTTTTAGTTCCTTGTCATTTTCTTTTCCCCAATGGTCTTAAAATAGAGAAAAGTCCAATAAATCTGGCAGAAAAAAAAAAAAGAAAAAAAAAAGAAAAAAAAAAAGTTCCCTTAGATTGGAAGATGGAAGTTAAAATATTTAATAATACTGTACTCTGCTAATTAAGGCCATGGCAATCTTCACCAAATACTGTCTTTTTGGAAGCTTGATTGTCTTTGTTCTGCTCATACGAATCAAAATGTTACTTGTTGGCACGATGGACCTAAAATAAAATCTAGTTGCTGTATTTCGAGCTATGAAAGATTTAGACAAACCATCTTCTTTTCTTTTTCAGATTTTTTTCTCCTTTTATTCCTTAAAGCAATTACAGATATGTTCTGTGACCTGCCCTTATCTTTCTCCAGCTTGTCTGGATGCTGCAAGGCTTGTCACAAGCTGCGTGGGTCTCTCCGCTAGCCGAGCGTGCAAAGGCTGCAAGGCTAAATGCAAGCTCTGAAGCTGTGCCCTATCTTGTTGCCAGGGAACAGTGACAAAGAAGTGCCTGAGCTAAACTCAAATTTAGGAACCATCTTTGCAATGAGCTGCTTATGTGACCTTGGGCAGGCAATTTGTGTGGGGTGAAATTCCTCTCTTCCAGTGTCAGGCTCTCTGTAGTTACAGACTCAGACTTTCTTTGTTTGGTGGAGGACTCTGCCTATAGGAGGGGAGAGCAAGAGAGGGAGACTGGTCCCCTATTTTAGATGTTTGTCTAAAAATGGGACAAACAGCCCACTGGGAACATCTGCTTGTCTCCAACTATAGTGTGAGCCCAGATGGCTACCTTAGACCAATACCTAACAGCTGGACTTCTGTAGGACTGAAAAAGTTTTGAACTACTAATCCCTGTCTGACCCAGATAGCATCCGGGTTGCAACAGTTGTCACAAAGTTTTCTCTCTGTGTTTAGTGTTACATGACATGTAGCTACAATTTCAGAAAGATGTTTTTTTGCACATCCTTAGATTTCTCAGGGTTGTTGGAGGTTAGCTTTGAAGGGATGAAGAATTCCTCACTCTTCCTCACTGTATTTCTGAAGCCTGAGTTGTGCTGTTCAAAGTACTTCACAGTCATGGTTGGTCCTTAACTCCAAGAATTTCTGACGTGACCCACTCTCTGAGGATCCTTTTCTTTGAAGGTGGCAAGAAGGGAACTTCATCCAGCAGCAGTGGTGGGGTGTTAGTGAATGGATCATGGCAGCCATCACCCAACAGTGTCAGAAGCCAAACAAATCAAGATGAGTAACAACAAGCATATGACCAGTGTGTGGCAGGAAGTTTATTCTGGAATAAACATGGTGAAAATCTGCCTCGAGTCTGGAAGGTGGGACCTGCATCTGGAATAACTTCTTTCCAAAATAGTTTGATCCTGGTGGGATAATTCTGCAGCTGTAAGTGCATGTTCTGCATGTAAGTGCGTGCATCTTGGTCTAAAAGATTTCACATGTCCTGTTTCTTCAGTGGTGAAGGTCATTTTGGGAGAGAATGTGAATGATCAGTTCACAACTTCTGATTTCAGATCAAGCAAGTTTTCCTCAGTAGAAGGACAATTAAGATATTTCTTTCCTTACAGATGTTTCATTTCAAATTTTCTCCTATTTGAGTTAAACTCATTTCATTCCACCAAAGGGGAAATGCTTTTCTGGTCTCTTTTTATGAACTAAAGCTGAAGGATTTCTTCTGTTGATGCTTTGACAGGTTTCTGAAGACTCTACTTTAGCTTTGATCTCTTTCTCCCCTCTCCCTATTAATTTTTAACACTTGTTAAAAGATTTGTTCTATTTGTGAGTTGTGAGAAGGTGTCTTAATTTATAGACAGCTTGAGTATATCTTGCTGTAATTTCAAAGTGTACTTTTTTTCCCCTTCAAGTATTTAATTCACATCCTCTTCTACAATAAAGCAGCATAACTACTTTGAATCTTATGAAACTCTCTTGATATGCACCTGACAAGGCTTCTGACCTTGTTAATACAAAATTTAGAGCTGATTTCTCACCAAGAACTTCACACCTGAAAGAGTCCTCTGTCAACTACAGCAAAAAATCTTGGCTTTCATTAGAGGAGAAAAAGACCTACTTTTGTTTATCAGGAACTGGGATTGCAGGAAATATCAAAGTTATCAATATTCAAATAGACAAATGATTATTTTTTTGTCCAGAAAATATATTAAAATAAAACTTCCTTTTTGGAAAACAGCAAAGCTTTCTGCCAACTTCTCAAATACTGTATTTTCAAAATTTTTTTTAAGTGTTTCTCTTCTACATGCCTGTTTTTCCATACTGAGAGTGTAGAAGTTTGCCTTGGTTTCTAGTGTTAAACATGAAAATTAAATGAGTCCACAGTCCAGGCTTGGCTATAACCTATGGGAGAGATTAACAGTGTTAGTGGTAGCATTCCTTGGGAGAGTCACGATTTTCTTTTTATATTTTTCTGTACATAAAATGACCAGATTTTTGTCTCCTGTCTCTACTCTTTAGTAAAGATGAGAAATATGGGGAGTTTTCCTGCTTTTCAGCTGAGAAACTCTGCAAATCACAGGAGAACATGCAAGCACCATCTCAACTGCAGTAAAGCCAAGACAGGGACCAAGGGGTGAAAGCGATGCTGTGTCAGGCTGTTGTATGAAGGGTAATGTGCTGCAGTTTTAGTGCTAAATCAATCTATTTTCACTGGAGAAAATATTTTTTGATCTTTGTGATGCACAAAATGTCTCTAAGGTTCATCAGCTCACCAAAGGGCCGTGCTGCCACTTTGGTATCTTCTTGTAAAGCAGAGAGGGTGAAATGCACAGGCCATGGTCCAAGAGACCCTGTATCAGATCCCATTGGAGGACGATTAGGACCTCTTTGACAGGGTCTGTACTGGCTTCATGCTGGCTGATATTCTCCTGCAACCCACTGGCCTCTCTCAAAGGGAAATTTGGCATTTAGGGGTAACCTTTGACATGAGGTGCTTTCCTCAAGCAGTAGGTGTGGGTTAAAACAGCAGGACCAGACTCTTATGATCCTGGCATGTGCTACCTAATAAATGGCAGATCAGAGAAGTGCTTTCAAGGTGCTTTTCAGATGTAAAATTCACATTAGGACTTCACCTGTTCCCCTGCTTTCTTCTGCCCTCCCTTCCATTTTCTTTTCTCTCTTTTTTTTTTTCTCACCTTCGTCTGTGATATTTGATATCAAAGAGCTTTGGTTGAAACAAAGCTTTCATTCACACTCATAGCCTTTATTTTTTCCTCCCGGAAGTCAGGATGTTGAATGCCCAAGCCCTGCTCTGAGAACAAGGCACTTGTTGGTGTTCATGAGAGTATCACAAATGCATGAGTCAGCCATCCGGGGCTCTGCTTGCTTTGGTCAGTCTCCAGAGACAGACCTGTTGGGCAGACCACTGACCCTCTCCATCTATGCCACGGCTCCAACGGGTGCTGCATGGGTGAGAAGAAAGAGCTTTAAATACCCTGACATAGTGCCTCTACTCTTTCCCTTGTTTGGTGTGTTGGAACCTGCTTTTTTTGGGCAGAAATCCTCTATCAGCACCTGTTCATAAAAGGTGGCATTGAAATCTGGTTGTGTTGCTCTCTGTGCTCATCTGGGTTCCAGATTCCTCCAGAGCAATGCTGCAAGTGTTCATGCAATTACCATGCAATAAGCTTGCTATTGCTACCACAGGACTCTGCAACCACCTCTTCCTGCTCAGCTGCTAGGGACACAGAGAGCCTGGATCTAGAGACAGAAGCCTTCCACATTTATGATTGACTTCCTCTTCCTTCCTCAGGCATATTTTGGCAAGTTTTGTTGGCTTCTCTTTGGCTACACAGTATTTTGTGTGTGCAGCTCTTAGTCTGAACTGCCAATACAGCCCCCTTCAATCTACCCTTTAGCTACAAAAACATACAGTTTCTTCTCTCTTCTGCTCAGAGCTTTACGTCTCTGCTTTTGCTTTTGTAAATCCTTTCTAAATCTCCTGTCATCTCTGCTCTTTTGCTCTGCATGATGCATTTCTATTGCTTCACAGGGTGGAGGGAGAAAACGTAATAGCTACATATCCCACATCCAAATCCTTCCAAAAATGCTCGTTGCTGGTCTGATCTCGGCACAGCACATGCTCTCCTAGGGTCAGTTTAGAATTGCACAGGATCTGGATAATAAAAGTAGATAAACACTGATGTAGACACATTTCATAAAACTACAGTTTTCCTAGAAGTAAACTTTTCATGCATCCTGGAATGTACCCATTTTTAATGGATCCTTTTCCCAAATCTTCACATTTAAGATATAAAACTTTTTGTTCTTCTCATACCAAGCACATTAATGCTCCATGGAATTCACAGTGATTATACATTGTTGCAGTGAGCACATGTATACTTATTGACATTTGCTAATTAAATTTGTTCAAACAAGCAAAGTATACCCTGAAGAAGGTGTAGAGTAAATGTGGGCTTGAGAGGGAGGAAGTCTTGGGAGGGAACTGTAGTCAGAAATATAATCATGTGTTTCTTGTGATCTATTTAAAAGGCAACCCCCAAAAAAATTTGCAGAAAGCTTTGAAATGCAAAATGTCCATTTATCAATGGCCTAAGATCTGCCCTGAACAAGCAGGAGAATCCCAGCTTTGTCTGTCCTGAACAGTTTAAACCACAGGATGCCTGAGTTTCAGTCTGCGTGGAGTTGTAATATGTATATTGACAAAAGCAAGCCAAATCAGCTTAGATCATCTTTCACACTGAGCACCGGTAGGAAAGATCCTGTTTCCTGTGATGATGTTATTGATCAGCAATTTCATATCAAAGCAGTTTATAGTGCAGCTGTAAAAATTAGAACTTGGGGTTTTTCCTTTTTCAAGAAATGGTCAGTTTTGATTGCATCTGTTGCCTTTAAATATATATTTATAAAATAAAAGTAAAAGCAGTGAAATAACACTTCTCAGTGTTTCCATAAGAGATGAGAACTTCTGTTTTGGTATGACACTCACCTGGGGGATATGCAGTAGCACTTGAAGATGTACAATCCTCCATATTAATTTCAAGTACTGCGTTTTTCCTCCTTTACTTTTCTCACTTAGCTATGAGTCTCTGAGTCACTGTCAGGCTCAGCTGGAAACATAGGTTCCTTTCCCCCCACATTTAAGGACTGTAGGCCGTAGTCCTGTGGCATCACCTCAGCAAGTCTTAGTTCAGTACCTTCATCTCTGGTTTTGAGGGGCAGCAGGTAGTCTGTGAGCTCTCACAAACAAAGTAAGTCCATAGAAAGTATATTTTACACGATAATGCCCTTATCTAAATTGCTGTCACTCACACTGCACCAGAGCCATTGTGCATTTAGCAGTTCTTGGAGAGGTCTCAGCCTTTCCAGCCTGGCCAGTCTTAGTCGTCTCCACCTGAACTAGCTGCTCTGGCCTCCCTTTACAGAGAGTGCAAAGGAATAGGGAGCTTTGGAGCATGGGTCTGCCATTGTGTGTGCTTTTTTAGGATGAAATTAATTTAAAGTTGTACTTCTAATTAAAAGGGAAGCTGAATAACATGTGGAAGTGTGGGAGTGGGCTGGTGTATATCATGCAAGTTGTCTTTATCTCCCCACTGTCTAGGATATGTCCAATATAGTTCAATATGTAATTTCTCTTGAACTAGACACTGCTAGTCAGTGCTTTTCAAAATCTCTTGTTACTTCTTGTCAATATGAAGAGTCAATATTATTTATATCCCAGAGCATTTCCTGTGCACAAAAATCTGTATCTGACTTAGTCTATGAAGACTGTTCTGTCTGAACTAGGACAAAAGACATGTCAATTTTAACACTAATATACTATTGGAACATTCCCTACCTCTCTAATGTTGCCACATTTTACTAACCTAATCTGAGTACTTCAGGCTCATGAAATTGCTGTCACACTCTGTATAAATTGGCCTTTACCCACTCTAACAATGCAAAACACAACAGACAATATCAAGAATGAAAAGCATTTTTCTTGACAGACAACTGTGGTTCCTCATTTGCGGCTACTAAGGTTTCAAAGTGGTGTTCAAAATAAGACAATACCAAACTGGGAGGAGTGGTCGATGTCCCAGATGAGTTGTGCTGCTGTTCAGAGGGAGCTCAACAGCTTGGAGAGATGGGCTGACAGAAACATCGTGACGCTCAGCCAAGTGAAAGGCAAAGCCCTGCATATGGGCAAGAATTAACTTCATGTGCCAGTACAAATTACGGTCAAACAGCTGGTAAGCAGCTGTGCAGAAAAGATGGGTCCTGGTGGACACCAAGATAACCATGCATCAGCAGTGTGCCCTTACAGCAGAACAGCAGCCTCCTGGGCTGCACCAGGCAGACCTCCCAGCAGTTTGAGGGAGGTGATTGTTCAGCACTGGGGAGACACATCTGGGATGCTGTGCCCAGTTCTGGGCTGCCCAGTACAAGAGAGACATGGACATACTGGAGAGAGTCCAGCAAAGGACCATGAAGATGATGAAGGCACTGAAGCACCTATCATAGGAGGAGATGGGACTATTCAGCCTGGAGAAGAGAAGGCTTGGAGGAGTCTTATCAGTTAGTGTAAATACCTGAATAGAGGGACTAAAGAAGAGGGACCCAGGGTCCTCCTCATGCCTTCCCAGTGACAGGATGAGTCAATGGACACAAGCTAAACCACAGGAAATTCTATTAGATATGAGACAAATTTTCTTTTGCTGTGAAGGTGACTGAACACTGGCACAGGCTGCCCAGAGAAGTTGTGGAGTCTCCATTTTTGGAGATACTCAAAAGCCAACAGGACACAGCCTTGAACAACCTGTTGACCCCGTAGTAGTTATAGTAGGTGACCTTGATTTGAGCAGCAGGTTGGATGAGATCATATTCAGAGGTGCCTTCCCCCCTCAAGCATCCTGTGATGTGACGAGCAAAGCTCAAGGTGACACGCTAAGGCCGACAAAGCTTGTGCTTTGGGTGCAGAGTGTGAGTCCTGCCTTTGGCAGCCTGCTGAGAGCATAGCTGCTACTGTGATTCCCATTTGAGACCATCCTGATGGGACTTGCACTGGCAGTTCTGCCACTCGGAGATGTCAGATGTGAAGTCGGGTGATCAGATTCGTCCTGGGCTTCCAGCTATGGGTGAAACTCTCAATGCAAGTCAAATGTGATAGAGCTGTGTTCAGGATCAAGTTTTTGCAGACTGCAGATGCCTTTGCTGCAGCAGAAGACTGAATGGAATATTCTTTTCATTGGCATAAAAAATAATAGTTTTTGAGAAACCTTTTGAAAATATGTTTAATGTACCTATTGTTCAGAAGAAAACAGAATTGCACCACGTGGCGTGGGCTGATTTATCCATTCCAAATACGCTGTGCTACCCAGAACTTACTTGATTGTTTTAACTCCTCTGCACTGTGCCTTCAGATGGTCCTGCTGAATGTGCACTGCATAGCAAATCAGTCTGTACAAGCTTACATTTCCATAGGGACAGAGGCTGTAGACATTCCAATGCATGAAAGAATAGAAACGTAAACCTTTCTCTCCACACATTAGATACTCTCCATGTATTCACTAGAGCCCAGAGTGCAGCAGGTAGCACAGGGAGAACTCCAATTCTCATTGCCATATTATTTATGAAGATTAATGAACAGAGAAGCAAACGGGAGACCTCAGCAATCTGTTAAATCAGGGTGTTCAGTCCTGTTTGTAACAAGCAAACAGGTCCAGGCACAAAGTGATACAGATGAGAGATGTTAAGATACGTTCTTTGCCTGCTTTCAGGGATCTGCAAACAAAAATCCTGCTGTGTGATCTGTCATTCATTTTCATTACAGGTTACAACCAGCAGTGGAAGACATCTTTGGAGGGTACTGTGAGGAACTGTTTTACTGACAGAGTGAAATGTGGGCTCTGTGGACCGAAATAAGCTGTTTTATTTTAAACATGGAGCGACCAGAGGAGAGAAATCTTTTGGAAGCTTCAAGGTTTATTTATTTATTTATTTGCAAGCACCTTTACTTTTAAAAGATTGAAACGATGTGAAATGTGAGCCTTTTTAAAAATATGGCCTGTTTACATGAAATATCTAAATTGTTTCTTCATGCTGCAAACCAAACTGCTTGCTATAACATTTACAAGACCAATACCTGACATTTCTAGAGAGCTAAAAAGGTTACAATTAAAATAAGATATTTAGGATCTCTGACAGTAAAAATTTCACGCTTAGCTATTTGCGAGATCTGTACTTAATAGTTAACAGAACTGTGTTGTAACTGTGTACACTTTAGTAATGCCATTACTGCCTAAATGTGAAGTCCATGGGGTTTTGCAGGTCACCGATTACCCCTGCGGGAGGCAGTGCTGCAGCTGGGCAGACAGACCTTCACCCTTCCCTTCATGTCTCTGACTTCCAGCCCTGATGGGGACACTGTCCATATATAAACCCCAGATCAGGTATCTCAGGTACTGGGGTAGGACCTTCCCACCAGCTCAATGCTCTCCATGCCTGAGGAACTTCTCAGTATACACAGTGGAGTCACACAGTGGACTGGTATGGACACCAAGTCTCTTCAGAGTCAATGGCCAGGCATGGGCAGTAAAGAGCCATTCCTTGATTACACCACGTAAATGGAAGGGGACTGTTTCTTAACCCCAAGTGCAGGCTAGGAAGGGGTAGGACAGTCTCTAAAGACTATGCTATAGCAGAAGGAATGAGACCCCCACCATGTGCATGTGCATGTGGAAGGCAATTTGTTCCTTTCATTAGATGGTGAACTTATTTTGGGTAGAATCACATTCTGAATTCCAAATGATTTAATTAATTAGTTCAGAGAGGGAAGGCATTTTAACTGACACCTCAGAATGTGAAAGTTTCTTGTCTGTTTCCATCATCTATCAGCAACTTCAAAGGACACATAGCAGTGTCTGTATCTTCTCTCACTGGTGAGTAGATGATCCTTTTCCTATGAATTCATCAAACTGCTTTTGTTCTCCATCTTTCCGATGAGGAAGTCATACTAGGGCTACTATGGGCCTGTGCTAGCTTATATGCTGCTTTTCAGTCCTGTGGTACAGATATAACTGGCTATTTTCTGCTTCCCTTTTTCTGCACAGTGAGCAGAGTTATTTTGACAGCTATCATGATTTTTTTATCACTCAGTGTTCATAATGTTCATAGTAGAAATTGCAGACAAATTCAGACGTACTTGGCTTATGACTGTTATCAATACTTGCTTTCAGAAACCACCTCTTGAAATAAAAACATTTATATGGTCAAAGAAACATTAATTTCATGAGGTGGATGATGGAAATCTTCCTTTATGGCACTTTCATTCAGTGTATAGACTAATATATTTGTGCATAGATGCTTATTTCAAAATGAAGGATTTTTACTGCCAACTGTACCAAAGTGATAAGTTAAGGTTGTAAACCAGGGAATTATTCCCATGTAATTAATTTTATACCATCTGTATGTGCATATATACGTGTGTTATTGCCTCTTCTGTAGGCAGAATGGAAATATACACAATTTTACCTGTGGGCAATTCAGTGCAGTAATGAGACTCTTCAGGTATGAAAATGCATCTCTCTTCTTTCTCACTCTCTGTCACACAAATGGGAACTGACTCCTGCTGAGGTGTCAACCCCAAGTTGGTTCCTCACGAGGGGAGAATGGAAACGAGCATATTTTGTCTGCAGTTAGTTCTGTATTGTTGTGTGTGTTGAATGATGTAGCTTTAGCAGGCAAAAATCAAACTACCTCCTTACATGTGTTTGAACACTAGACTCCTCCATATTCAAGCATCTCTTTATATTTGTTGATATATATAAATATATTTTTTATTCCTTAGAGTTCACATGGGATTGTATATTTCTGTTGTTCTACCTGTAGCAAGTTATGAAAGGAAGGAACTGTGAATATCTGATTTACCTGCCGAAGACAAGTGTTGTTCTAAAGCATTTTATGAGAGATATATCAAAATAAGGTCACAACAGGTTTGAGTGACCTATGGTAGTCCCTGTAGGTTGGACTGTCATTGCTGACAACTTTGAACTCATACTTCATTGATTTGAATGTCATTTTCAGATTTAACATAGTCTTCAGAAGACAATTTAACTTCAATAATATTTTTGTGTTGAGAGCAATGGTTAGTTTCACAGAGGAATCATTTTGCAGAGAGATGGCAAATGTTAACCTTTAAAAGCATGGTGATTTATTCCCCTAATTCATTGCAGACTTCTACTGATTAGCATCAGGGGCTGATGGAGCTGTTGTATTCATAGGTTATTCCTATTACTGGAGACACTGATGTTTCTAGGCACATACCCTTGGGAATTTGGCACGAAGGTAAGTTTGGCAGAGGTATATTATAGAACTGCCAGTGGTCATGCCTACCTTTCTCTGATGTGTCTGGTACCAAGCACACTAAAGACAGAAGGTTTGCAGTATGGTTGATGATTGATCTTCACATGCAAATCACTTCCAGTTTCCTCTGTTATTCTCTTCTTTCACTGGAGAAAATAGTGCTGTACCTGCTGTATAATAGATGAATATGGTTTTCAAGTATAGCTTCCCAGAGTATATAAATTGCTTGGTGTCTCTAGCTGTCACTTACAGGAGATCTTTGAAATAGATTTAACATTGCTGTCGCATCTGTTTCCCCCTGAAATTCTCCATGCCTTGCTGCAGACCTCAGATGCAGCATTGTGTGTTCCCCAGGTGAACGGGGCTGTTTCCAAACCCTGATCATGTTTCCATTTGCACTTGTAAGGGGTGGCAGTTCATCTATCAATCGCCCCCTGCCATCTTGTCTCTCTTCAGAAGTCAAGCCTTTGATACCTCTTTCCAAGTAAGCCCATAGGGACTCTGAAAACCCTTCTTTGAATATGCCCAAAGGATACTTGAGGGGTTTTTTATTGCATTTCACAGCTCAAAAGAAAAAACTATCTAACAGATGATGATATATACCTTAGACAGATACTGACTCTGATCTGCCATTCTGCATTTTCATATGACCTTTTCAAGAAAAATCAGGATGTCAGGAACTCTAATGGTAATAGCTAGGGGTCTTCCAGCAACTGGGCAGAACTTAATAAGCTATTAGGTAAAGTACTTATTGCAATAACTTTTATCTGGTCAGTGACAATGCTTTAAATGATTTCTTCTCTCCTTATCATATTCCCCCAATTTGGATGTCTTAAATCAAAAGAACAAGTTCATTAGAGGGAAAAAAAGAGGCAGAAATCCAGACTCCAGCTATGAATAAAGTCCACGTAGTAAATTGGAGCAGCAGAAGGAAGAGAATTTGATTTGCAAATTGACTCTCTTCCACTCCCATGTGCAGAAATAAGGCCCATATGCCCAGTAAGCAATTGCTGCTCAAGGTAAATCTCTGCACCATAGAGGGTTTCTTGGCAGCAAATGAAAGGAGCGTTGCCACTCTGTTATGTATGCCAGCTCTAATAAATCTGTGGATTAGTTTCCTGGATGCCACAATTGAGCCAACTCAAAACCATATGGTTCTCCTTTCTTAAACATTGCCATTCAAAAGGAGCACGACCACCTCCCTTCCAGGCTCATTTTTGTTTGAGGAGAGCTCTGCAACAATAAGGAATCATAAATAGAGGAGAGGTCTGTAACTTTATTTATCCCTTTTGCCTAGTCCAGCTGATGGTATGAGATCAAACCTGCATTTTATTGGCCTTCTTGCAATTTCCTTCTGTTTACAGTCCACCCTCTGGTTCTCTTTATGAATTGGAGTGTGGCTCGACATGTTCATCTGGCTTATTTATTTGTAAGGAGGAGTCCCTGGAACGTATTCTGCATCATATGTGTTATAATCCTAGAGAGTCTTATGAAATGGTTTAATGGTTCTTGGGCTGAAAATGAGATTTGGGTTCAGAGATGTATTACTTACTTTATTTTTCCCAAGTCTCAAAGATAGACTCCTACCAGTTAAGTATTAATCTACTTCTGTAAATGTGCTGAGGCCTGACCCAGCTGCTCTTCTCTTATGGATAGCTCTCACTTTTGCAAATAGTCTTCATCAGCTGATAGGACAACCCACTTGTGTGAATGAGACATGTAAGACAAAGCCAGAGGAAAAGACTTGAGTTAGAATGAGGGATGCTTAATCTGTTCCTCTGCATGGCAAGGTATAGCCCTCCTGATTTCAGTCCTTATAAAGTGCCTTCTAAATTGCTGTACTAAGCTGAAAGGTCCTGTTCTCACATGTAAGGAGACACAACTTGGATGGTTGGTGTGGCTGCTGGATTGGCAGAGCCTTTTGTCAGGAATTATCAGCCTTCCGTTGGGACACCTGATCGGAAGAAACATTCAGTCTTGAACTGCCATCATTTACAACCTCCTGTGTCAACACTAGTAGAAATGAAAATTCAAGAAATAGAAAAAGGTCTGTGTTTAGTCCTAGGTCTGTAGAGGTTTAACTTTCTGGGATAGTGCATTAACTACTGTAGCTCAGGCTTTGGATTTTTTTTCTTTTATTTAGGTAAGAAAAGCTTAACTTAAATCTTGATATCAAGATAAGATAATCTTCAGACTAAATATATCTATACAGGTTACTCTCCTTGCCAGTATCCTGCATTTGAAATAAACCCTCTTTATAGCAACATAAGTGTCTCCACATTGGAGGACTTGTACACTGTGACCTAAATCAATACCATTAAAGTAGTTCAATGCTTTTATGGAGACAAAGGTGTTCTTTAGAGTGACAGCAACAGATTTCATTAAATGTGTTGTGTTTTCAGCAGATAATCTCTGTATGAACCATTTTCTGTTTTGCCTGGGTTGTGTCTCTCCTCTCACCTCCCGTTTTATTGTTGATTCCTCTTTTCAGGCCAATCAAGTTGCATCACTCTAAAGAATGCTTTCTCTCCTTAATAAAGTAGGGAAATAAATTCCCTAACTTCCCCCCCTCCATGGTTTTGTACGTGAGAAAATAATGAGTTACTCTGTTTCAACACAGTGTAATGGAGTCTGAGGAGTCTTAGAAGGTGAAGTGGAAAAAGACACCCCAGCTTTCACTATCCTGGCAGGCACTTTTACTCCTTCAGAGCCTAAGCTCAGTATCCAAATTCTCCTTCTGGTATACATTAGGTTTGTGTTTGTCCAAAGCACTCGGTTTATAGGCTTTGTCCAGCAAGAAATAGCTTTTTCACTCTGTTGTCTGATACCATCTGATGAACTTGAAACTTAGACTCACCAGAAGATTACCTTTAGCTGGACAGTTGTTTGCAGTTCTGTAGTTTGTCACTGGACTCACAGTTTTGGGCAGTGCTGCAAAATCAGCGATGTGTTATCTGAGAATTCTGCTGGCAAAGGGATCTTGATCTTGTGCTGAGGATGCTGGGATGGGGCTTGCAGGAATTCTCATTTCTGTCACCAGATGCCTGTATGGTCTTTGTCAAATTTACATCAGCTATTTCCTTTTTCTCAGCATTATTATTAATTAATAATTATTAATTTCCCTTGTTCTGCTTATATGGTAAGCCTGTTGGAGAAAAAATTGCTTACCTCTCTGTGAGTACCTTAAAATGCCTTAGTTACTTACAACTAAAGCTCCCAGCAAATTGTTAAACCACGTGGACTGAAACTGAAGGCTGAGACGTCCTGGACTTCTGTGTGTTGGACAGCACATTTGCAACGACACCAGGTTGTGTGGTGCGATGGACTCACTTGGGGCAAGGGATGCCATCCAGAGGGACCTTGACAGGCTTGAGAAATGGGCCAGTGAAAACTGCATGAAGTTCAACAAGTCAAAGGGCAAGGTCCTGCATCTGGGCTGAGCCAATCCCAGGCACAATTACAGACTGGGTACAGAGTGGGTTGAGAGCAGCCCTGAAGAGAAGGACTTGGGGGTCCTGATTGACAAGAAGCTCTGCATGAGCCAGGAGTGTGCTTATGCGGCTCAGTAGGCCAACCATATTCTGAGGTGCATCAAGAGGATTGTGGCCAGCAGATCAAGAGAGGTGATTCTCCCCATTTACTCTGCTCTTGTGAGACCCCACCTCCAATACTGCATCCAGTTCTGGTGTCCCCACCATAAGAGTGACATAGATCTGTTGGAACGAGTCCAGAGGAGGACCACAAAGATGATCCAGGGGCTGGAGCACCTCTGCTAGGAGGATAGGCTGAGGGAGCTGGGATTGTTCAGCCTGGAGAAGAGAAGACGCCAGGGAGACCTTTTAACTGCCTTGCAATACCTGAAAGGTACCTACAGGAAGGCTGGAGAGGGACTCTTCACAAGAGTGTCCAGTGATAGGATGAGGGGAAATGGTTTTAAACTGAGGGAAAATAGATTTAGATTGGACTTTAGGAAAAAGTTCTTCAGTGCAAGGGTGGTGAGACTCTGAAATAGATTGCTAAGAGGGACTGTGGATCCCCCCTCCCTGGAGGTGTTCAAGGCCAGGTCGGATGAGGCCTTGAGCAACCCAGTCTAGTTGAGAGGTGTCCCAGCCCATGGCAGGGAGATGGGATTAGATGATCTCTAAGGTCCCTTCCAGCCTAAGCCATTCTATGATTCTATGATACCATAAACTGAAGTAACAGCAGAAAAAGCCAGGCATGTGAAAGGTGGGAGACAACACAGAGAAAGTGGGAGAGATTGGTCAAGTTGCTTGGGAAAAAGACTGGCCGTCTGGTTTTACTGGGTGGCCATGCCAGCTCTGTCAGCCCAGTGGGCTCTCGCCCTCCTACCAGGAGCAAAACTGGGACAGAAGGAGGAATCGCTTGTGACCCAAACTCAAGTCTGTGGACTGTTCAGTTTTAGTTGTCCTGGTTTCATCTCCGGATGTGTGGGAAATAGTGAGACAGGCAACATGTGTAGCTCATGGCTGCTGTTGAATGCAAATTGCTCCTATAAAATGGAGCATCCCTCTGCAAATCTGCCTTCTCCAGAGTCCTCTCCTGCACTGCTAGTGCATCGTGTTACTTGGTTAATTCAGAAGGCGAAGTACCAACCCTCCCCATTGTGCACATCAGAGCTGTTATCACTTCCTCAGAGACTGCCTATTGCTTTGGGGCACACAGACTCTTTAAGGCAAATATATGGGACCAAATCCATCCCTGGTGCAATTCCATTGAAGTCACCAGGGTTTTTCACCTGAGAGAGATGTGAAGCTTATTGCATAAAGGAAGATTCTTTTCCATCTTCCTTTCATTTACCTCTCCATGAATTTGAAATGAGCTTCTCTGCTCATGATTTATTTATGTTGAACCATACATTTAAACTCTGGGGTTTCTTTTTTTAAACATGACGTCCTTTTACACTATTATTCCTACTGGAAATGCTCAAATGATTAGCCAGCAAAAGAAAAATGTTGTGGGCCAGCATCAGCTGGCACCCTCCCTTCTCCCACTGAAACATAATAAAGAGACTGCACAGTTTGGATTTCTTTTTATTCCTTAGCTCTCCAAGGAGGAAAGGTTCATCATTAGTAGGAGGGCTGTCATACATTAAAGGGGTACAGCAGCCCACAAAGCTGTCCTCAAAATCTGAAACACAGATTCATCCCAGCATCACTGAAAAGCCCTCAGCTGATCTCGTAGTGTATTTGCCTTATTTTAGTGGCTTTTGCAGGTAAGGCAAGTGGTTGTGGAGATAGAGATACAGGTTCAAAAGCAACCTTTAGGCCTCCTGTTATCTATGAACTTGCAAAGTGGGGTCTTTCATCCCCTTTTCCTTCCATCCAAGCTCACATCGATGTTGGTTTACAGAGGAATAACTCTTCAATGGAAGGAGCTAAATAAATACTGAAGAGGAGTGAAGACTGGGGTTTATATATGAATATAATGAAAGGCTTGAGTACAGGTGCATGGCTTTGCATGGATGTGATCTTGATCTGCATGCTAAGTCCAATTTCAGCACACTTCTCCAGCCAAGCAGAATCCCATAGTCGCTCAAACCAATCCTCCCCTCTCAGAAGTCAGCTCATTTTGAAGGAATTTTTTGTGCTCCATTTTTACAGTTTGTGCAGAGCTGTTTCAGGAGGTGAAAAGAAATTCCAGCATTTAAGTACGCTCCAGAGTCATAAGAAATGCAGTGTCTTTTTCTGGGGGTGCCCCAAAGGTACCGTTTGACTCGGCACCTTCTTCTGAAGAGGTATCTCCCAAAAAGCATCAGAGCAAAAGTGCTCAAGCCAGGTATCTCTACTACCTTCTATAAAACGGCCCAGATTCAGCAGCGTTACAGTCAGCTCAGTCTGGTTGTTAACATACGTTACTTCTGTGTTGAACGCATCTTGAAGGTCTTCCAGGCATTTCTACAATGGTTCTGTGTGTCCTAGGAATGTCATACCTTAGGACTACAAGTTGTCTGCTGCTTGGCAGCTGTCAGGAAAAAGACACAACAATGAAAAAGCTTTCATTTTTTTTTTTCTGAAAAAATCAAGTGTTGCTATGGAGAACATGGCAGGAGTGAGCTCTCAAGATGTGTAAGCCAGGATTGAAGGCTCACCAAATACGTGCAGGGGTTTAGCACAGAGGAGATGTTTTTTAGCAGAAAGACGGGATAGACAAGAGCAGAAACTTGGACAACCAGGTGGAACGAGACTTGGGAAATAAGCCAAACAGGAAGACAGATGTCTGTAGAAGTTCAGTATTTTGATCAAAGCTGGAAGCTTGGTAATTTCTCTGTCAGCTTTTTATTACCAGTGCTTATTGAAGCTCATTTGGATGCTGAGCAGGGAAATCATATGACCCAGTGTAGTCTCTACAATATATATGCTTACACGTGTGCTGTTTGTCTCAACATCTTGTATTATCAGAGGGGAGAAACAGATGTTTCGAGGACCTGACTCATCTCATCCCAATTTAGCTAAAATAGGACAAGACGACAGTTCATGACCTAAACACACCTCTTTCCATTAAGAGAACAGGGAGCCCAGGCAGCTGGCTTGGATCAGGTGTCACAGCTGGGAACATCCCTTCCCAGACTTGTGCTACAAAATTTTCTTATCTTTATTCAGTGAAATTTGTGGAGAAAATCAGGTTATGAGTATCCTGTCTCGGGCCGTAGGCCACAGTGGCTGGTTGAGATGTGTGCAAGGCATACTTTAAATAATCACGTTTGTATTTACACATGACTCCTGGAAATAGCTTTATCTTATCCTTTGAATGTCTCTCTCTGTAAGAAGCTGCATCTTTGCTGACAAAAAAGAAGATTTAGTGGGTGTTTAGTGTAACTGATTATCTGCTGATTCAATCAATTATGTGAACCTGGAGCCAGAGGACATGATGTGGCTTTATGCTGGTGTTGCAGCTGCTCTGTTGCTCGACCCTGTGACATGTTTGCTGTCTGGTGTAAATATTTGCATCTGTCAGAGAAACCTGGCCTGTCCCCTACTGCCAAATTGTTCTGCTACAGAGACTGAAATCTTCCTTATTGGTTTGCATGAGGGCAAGTACAGCCTGTTCAGAATTCTGGTGGGATAAATTACTGGATGGAAAAAAAAGAAATCTTTGAAAAAAGAAATGCTGGGTCAGCCTGCAAAACAGCTGAAAAGCTTTCCAAGGTGGAGCCTGCTCTCTATTCAAAGCCTGCTCTCGCTTTTAGTAGCCTTTCTGTTCTGTCTTTACACAGTTACCTTTTGTACTGGAGTTGTTTTCCCAGTTGCATGGATGTAACAGCAAAGAAAATGAGGCTGACAGTGATCCTGTGTGGAGTAAACTGCAGATATCAATGAGGAAAATGACAAGCAATTCTGCATCGGAAAGACCTTGAAAAGCAAAATTCCTTCTCTGCAGCAGATACTTCTCTCCATGCAGAACAAACAGCACAACCGCGCAGGGGATCCAGCCAGCTGCTTCAGTTAGGGTGACCTTTCGCAAGCGATGGCTGACACCGAGACTTTAGCACAGCAGTTCTTAGTGCACTTCACTTCAGCTGCCTGGAGAGCAGGGGAGAAATATCCATATGCACGCTATTGTGTATGCTTGCTTCAGGCTCACTATTGCCCACCAAACAAAAGCATGGCTAAATGCGCTTCCTGCTGGAGACTTGTTAGTGTCTCAAAGCTGGGTTTTGAAGGACCACGTCTTGGCTGTGCCTTCCAGCTTAACCTGAGTGGTGGCAGTTAAGGATGAGTCTGATCTCATCCCCTCTGCCTGACATCATCCGCCCTGCTGCCTGAAGAGCAAGGAAAATATCACAGGAGTCGCCACTCTGTCCCAGATGTCCTTTCCAGCACCGATGGGGCTCTCTGATGCTCAGGTGGTTGCTCCATAGCCCTTGCTCCTGACAGCAGAGAGGAGGTGGCAGTGGCGCAGTCCATGGCAGGAGGTGAAGATCAGCCTTCACATCACCCAGCCACAGGAACACCTCCTCAGGCCCACAGTTACACTGGAAGCATGGACCTTAGGAAGCAATGTCCCTGCTTTCCTAGCCAGAAACATCCTCCAGGGATGACATTTCCAAAGCTCTGTTTCACTGGCAAAAATCACAGCAGTTCATCAGACTTGTTTGGAAGAAGAGACTGTGCCTGATAAGAGATGTGATGCGTGGACTTGGCGCACATTTGGGTCTGACCAGGCAGTGCTGGGTGAAGTGGGACTTGTGCTGTGGGCTGACATGAGACAGCCAGCAGATTTGGCAGCTTATTGCTGGAAAGTGGCTTATCTGTTTGTCTTTTGGTTCCTCCATTCTATCTGTCTGTCTGCCCTTGTAGTGTCTCAGTCTGTAAATCCTTTAAATGAGGAAACACTTAAAAAAATAAATAAATCTTTCTAGTGTCATAGCAGTGTGGCAGCTGTTCCATGCCAGCAGCTCCTAAATACTGTGATAACACAGAAAAATAATAGAAACACGGGGTCACTCTGATATAAATGGGGTCCAAAATCAGCATCTATCTTAGCCCTGTGTCTTATCTGGCTTCACTTCTTGATTACCCTAAGGACACACACAGAAAGAGAAAAAGGCAAAACCACAATACAACTGTTGTAATAAAGCTGTTTTACTGTAAGGACATAATGCATTAGACGTCATAGACTGGGAGGAAGGGGTCATTCTGTGTTTAGAGTTGACTTTTTAATGCTCACAAGCTGACAAGCATAGGTAGATGCTGAAAAAAGTCACATGGCAGCACAGCCTGGAAACAGACTTTTGGGGGATGTGAGAAAGCATCTAAAAAAACCTTAGCACATTGGTTTTTAATTTCTAAGAACTGGGAGATACAAAATAGGAAAATAGACATCTTGGGCTACAATACTTTGAAAGATCTGTTGAAATAGTCCTTTGTTTTCCTTTTTTTGGCCTCTTCTGTGGGGCCAAATTATTGCTCAAAAAAAATTTCTGTGGAGACAACAAATTGTTCCAAGAGACTTTGAGCTCTTTGAGTGAAGATAGGTGACATTCTTGAAACGTTTGGGGTGGAAGCCTGGGATATTTGCCTGGAGCCCTGTGTCATCACAAGGACCCTATGAGGTTTATAATGGAAATTATTAATTTTGTCAGTTGAAAGAAGGGGCCCAAGGTCCACCCAGGAAGGAGACCCAGAGGTCTTAGAAATGTGATGTTGTTTCTGGTTTTCCAGCAGCCACTTGTGGACTGCAGAGACTGCTCCAGTCACACAGAACATAGCAGTGGGATGATACATGTAATGGGTTAAAAACAGAGCAGCTTGTCTGGAGATACGGATGAGATACACATGTGCTTTCAGCACTTGCAAGAAAGATTTGGTCATTTTGTCTGAGAAGGTCTAGATCAAGAAGAGATGATGCCTTCTCTCCTTTCTGTCATGAGATCTGGCTGGATGATCAAGATCACTCCTTTCTGGCCTTAAAATTCTCAAATGCACATGGATCCCTGATAGGACAGATTTTTCTCCATTCTTCCACAGATGTGAGGATAGTCTGGGTGCAACCTCTTGTTTGCATTGCTAAGCCATTGCCTGTGAGACTAGCAAGCAATTAATTTAAAATTGTTCATTGAAATTCTGCGCCATAGCCAGATTTGGAATCCAGATGGTCCTGATGTAACACGGTGGAAAATAAAAGGGTAAGTTTTTAGACATAACTCCCTTTTAAGCAATGAATCCACACTGACACTAATATGTCAGTTAGATGGAATTGTGTTAAATATCTGAGTGTATAAATAGATAAACTCAGGTTTACCTGTGAAGTCAGGTCTACCTGTAGGTTTTTCTACAAAGCTTCCAGTTCTAGTTTAGCTATATAGCCGTTGACCTTCTCTGAGGTCCTTTTCTTGCCTCCAGGTTGGTCTCACAGCCCTATAATCTACCTGAAAAGGGTTTTGCTGGGATGTCAAAAGGGATCACTGACCCAGTTGCCCTCTCTGCTTCTCTCCAAGCAACTGTGGTCTCTATAGCCAGCTTGGTTGGATGGGAGCAGCAAGAAAATTTGCAACTGCCACTGAGGAGCAAAAAGCCACCATGGGAATCTGTCCTGGCTGAATGAGTGAAAACCACAGGAAAGAGCTCTGAAGAGCAATTAAAGTCCATCAGCAGATGTTCAGCACTCAATTTCTTAATTGCAGAAGTAATGACAGAGAATCACTTACAGAAACGTAATCTCCCTATATGATCTCTCTTCCCAGTTTTTCAGGGAAAACGTTTCCTTGCCAATATAATCCACTTGGCAGGGGGTTGCTGTCTTTTAACAGAGGCTAAGCAGGAAAAACCTGAGTGAAATGTGTCACTGTGACATCAGCTGCAGCACATGCCCATCTAAAACCTTCAGAACTGCCAAGAGAAGGGTGCGAGAGAAAAGGGATGGGAGTGGGGGGAACAAGACTATGGGTTCTCTCTCATAGGAGATAGGTGCTACATATTTATGATATATATAGGTATGAAGGACCAGGTGCAGGCCACAGCTCCAGGTTTCAAATCCTCTTACTCAACCCAAGGGTACAGTCTCGTGTTCCCCCACTGTCAGCAGGGTGCTGATGGTGAACTTCGTGCTGCCTTGTGTGGCTGTTTTCTCTCACTTTGAACCTGGCAGTATGAAGGCACGCTGTGTACTGACACTTCCACCTGGCTCCCATTTCAGATTTTGCTTGTTTTCCTGTGCACCTTAAATTCTGATTACATCCCTTCATTTGCATTTTGAGGGTTTTCACAGAATAAACTCTGATATTTAAATATTTTTACAACTTCCATTATCAGGGCACTGCAGCCTTTGCAGAAAAACCTCTATCATAGTGAGGAAATAAAACAGTGAGTTACAAGCTGTCCATGGAGGAGGGAGGATGTGGCATTTATTTGCCTGTAACACACTATCTGACTAATTACCTCATATCCTAGGACATCCTTAATCTTTTACAAGAGAAGCACAAAGAAATGAAGGTACAAAGCATGCTCCTACAGCTTACGTTTTCCTGCTAATAAACACCTGATTTTCTCTTTGAGTTGATTTATGCAGCTGTGAATATTTTGTATGAAGCGTCTATTCAAGTTTCCCTTTAATTTAAGACATGATAAATGCAGCTTTGTTTGTAAAGTTAGGAGAATGACATAGAGAGTTTGGTAAATGGGGCTATAATAACTACAAAAAGCATGGGGAAAATCCTGTCTCCAGTGAAAAGACTCCTAGGTCATAGGAAATGACTCCAGCCCAACCCATACACATTAGCTCCTAGTTCCTGTCTTCCCTCTAACTACTGGACACTGAGTTATCCAGTCCTTCAGAATAACCTAATATTATTTAAATATAAAGGCCACAGATGATGGAGAAGCCCCTGCACCCTTTTGCAAATTGTTCCAATATTATTCTTGTTTAAAATATGCACCTGAATTTCTGTTGCAAACCTCAGCTTTCAGCCAGTGGATATTGTTACAGCATTTTCTGCTGAAACAAAGAAGCTCTTGAATAAAATTATTTATGCTAAGTGAATTATTCAAGATGATCAAAGAGGTAAATCATGTTCTGGTGATGATTAAAAGTCCACAAAGAAAAGAAAATAGCGAGTAACACGTTTGAAGTTCAGTTTGGTCAAAATTCTCTGAAAACCGAGCTACTTCATACAGGGCTGTATCCTCCATGATGTTCCTATTGGATGTATGTTCATGACACTATATGCTCTGAACCTCAGCAACGGACTTCTCTAAAGAGCCTGTATTATAGATTAAGTAAATTCAGCATTAATTTCAGCCCTGCCCTTTGCAGCTCCATTCAGCAGAGGTTTCGTGTCACCCGGGGTTGCAAGATTGGCTTTTAGTTCTTTTGGCAAAGGATCCAGCTGCTTTGTTATGTAACAAAATGATTGCCAACAGTTACAGTAGTTTTGGAGAGATGCTGCAGTTCCCTCCTCCTTGTAAAGGAAATTGCCTGTGGTACCTCTGTCCCACAGAGCAGTGATGGCAAACACTGACCTTGCAAAAGGAACTGTTGTTCCCATCACGAGCCATCAGATTCACAGTCCAAAGATAAACCAGTGTGGGTGTAAAAATGTCATATCGCAGACCATTCTTTGGTTTATTTTATTTTGTAAGGCTAGCAGTCAGAATGAAATTGCTTTTTATAGCTGCAGTTAATCACATTTATTACTGTAGTAGCTTGAGACCAACATGACCTCACAATCCAACAGGGTTTTGCTGTGACTGATGCTATGTATATGATGTATATGGAGAAGACACACTCGTATAAGGTCATCTGTATATCATGACAGAATTTACAACCTAAGCAAAGGAGCCAGCCGTGGCATTGAGACAGGGACTCCTCTGACAGCAGGAGTTGCCTGCATCCCCACGCAGGCTCTCACCAAGCAATAAGGCAACTTGCTTCAGTGACCCACAGCACAAGATGCTTCAGCACAATCCCGGTGCGCAGACCGGCTGTTGGCATGGAGACCACAGCTGCATGTGACAGAGAAAAGTTTGGTTTCCTTCCTTGGGTATGAGGACTTCCAGTCTTGTGACTGGAACCCAAATCACCTGCCACTGTCTTCAGCCTGCAATTTTAGCTTTGCAAATGGATTTACTTAAAATATTGTTGCTGTGGCTGTGGCTGTGGTCTGCACCTTGAATATTGTGTTCAGTTGTGGCTGTGGTCTAAAGACATCTTTATTTGCTTGCTCTCATATTTCTTTGCCTATTGAGCTCAAATTTCTTACCTGCTTTAGGCCACCTGCTTGTATTCTCCATGGGTAAGAACTAAAATCAGTTCTTTTTTAATTTCATATAAAACCTGGTGTTACTGGTTGGAGGTTACGGCCACTCTGCTGTAAAAGGTGTAACTGTAGATCAAGTTCCAAGTTTGTCTGGCTTGATGATAATTGGTTTTGTACTGATAATAATGATATTGTGGGATCTCATGGGAGTCAGATATCCCTCCCAGAAGAGACCTGGTAGATATTTAGGCAGCTGGCCTTGCTGATATCATCTTTCATCTGTACCTAGTTTCAAGCTTTCTAAGGTAATTCCGTGAGAGTAAATTTATCCTGTTTGGTATTCAAATCAGACTCTGGCTCTTTTGCACTCCCAGGAAAACCTACAGTGTTTAATTGATGCTCTCAGAATTGAAATCCATATGTAACAATTAATAATCTTTGCCTACTTTTCAAATCCTTTTTGGGGTGCTAGCATGCCCTCAGTACATCGTTATTGATCGTGTTTGGTGCGCAAAACCAGGAAGACACCATAAGGTAGCTGCACGCAGACCACTTGCTCATTCCAGTATCAAGCCCGAGCAGATGCTGAGCTGACAGGGAACCTGCTATATAGTGTCTATAAACCATATATCCTGGAGCAGGCTGCCCTGGTGAGGTCTGATGGACCTCAGTGTTCTTGTCTTATTTTACCTTACAAACTGCTTCTTCAATTGCTGTTCCAAGTGGAGAAAAAATGATGGGGTTTTTTTTAGTGTGCTATTACAGTGTTAAATGTCAGCTTCATCTTCCCTGTAGTTCTTGTAACTGCCGTGGGGAATTGATCACACTGTCATGTTCTGCTCTTATGGGATAAGGGCTTCTCTGCTCAGCACCTTGGTAGCGAGCACCACAGGGTGGGTTTCTAGGTTAGCCTCCTCTTGTGTTTTGTAAGTGTTGCTCCAGTTGCACTGTTGAAGAGACTTCCAATGCCTTGTGCTTCCAAGAAATCCAACCAGACCCATCACTCTGTGCTGTAGGGACTTGACAGTTGAGGACCTAATGTGGGATACCTTTTGAACAAACTTCTTGTGGCTTTGTCTCACTAAGCCAAGGACCTCTGGGTTTTCTGTAATATATCCACATCTCCAAAAGCCTGCTTATGAGTCTGCTGCTATTAACTGTCCTAGGTACCAAACATGCTGCACTGGAATATGGTAGCAAGCCCTCCACACCATACCCCATGTGCACTGAGTCTTGCCCTGCTCTTGACCCATCATCACACATCAGTGATCACAGTATTAAATACAGCTTCCTGCAACAAATCCTGGGAGATTTCTGTGAGAGATTTTGCTGTTGCCTCAAGAAACTCTCTTGTTCTTTGGCTTTTAATACAGTAATTAGAAAAAAATTGAATGAATAATATTAAGCATCTCAGTCATGCACTTGAAAGTCAGGAAATGTTTCAAGCTTCCTTGGGCAACTGTAGCAACTACCCTATGCAGTTGTGTCCTGCTGTCACCCTGCCCTGCTGGTGTATACTTCTCCTCCCACTCCTCTACCTGTCTCTCCCACCCTGATTTGCAGCCATGCCCCACTGATTGCCATTCCCCATTCCCCCTAACTCTCCTGCAACATTTATCTTATCAGATCTCAGGTTTCTTCTCTTGCTTCGCTCTTTTTTGTACGGTCTTTGTCCAGCTAGATGCATTTCTGTCCTTCTCTACCTTTTCCTTGGTGGCTCCAGAATAGTGTGGCCAGCAGGACTAAGGAAGTGATTGTCCCCCTGTACTCCACACTGGTGAGGCTGCACCTTGAATATTGTGTTCAGTTTGGGGCCCTTCACTGCAAGAAAGGCATTATGGTGCTGGAGCATGTCCAAAGAAGGGCAACAAAGCTGGTGAAGGGTCTAGAGAACAAGTCCTATGAGGAGCAGCTGAGGGAACTGGGGTTATTCAGTCTGGAGAAAAGGAGACTATGGGGAGACCTTCTCACACTCTACCTGAAAAGAGACTGTAGTGAGGTGAGTGTTTGTCTGTTCTCCCAAGTAACAAGTGATAGGATGAGAGGAAATGGCCTCAAATTGCACCAGAGGTTTAGGTTGAATATTAGGAAACGCTTCTTCACCAAAAAGGTTGTTGAGCCCTGGAACAGGCTGCCCAGGGAAGTAGTGCAGTCACCATTCCTGGAGGTATTCAGAAGCTGTGTAGATGTGGTGCTTAGTGACTTGGTTTAGTTGTGAACTGGCAGTGCTGGGTTAATGGTTGGATTCGATGATCTTAAGGGTCTTCTCCTACCTAAAACAATTCTACAATTCCAGGCTTTCCCCAAATCCTCAGCTAATCCCAGCTCTCTCTGCTTTCTCCCAGTCCTGACATGTTTCTTCTTCCCACCTTCTCCAAGCTGTCCTTTCCCTGTAGGCTTTCTTTCCTTCTTCATTTCTTGCCCTTGCTATCATTGAATCCCAGTTACTAGAAGCACATGGGAATAATCACTACAACGGGAACCGGCCAAGCAGGAGGAAGCATGGTCTTGTACTCAAGGAGTATAGTGTGTGTGCAGCCTGGTGAACTCTAAAAGATATTACAAGTTCAAGGATGCTACTTGGGGACAAAGAATTAGATAATCATACCTTGTCTTTATCAAACAAATGCAAACTTTAAAAATTTTTTTGGCAAAGATTCACAGTTTAACTGAGTGGTCAGATTTCCATGGAACAGCAAAACTCTGCAGTGTAATTGTAGTGCACAGACTGTGCCCAACAACTTTCAAGTGGCTGCTGCATGGCCTGAAACCTGTACAATTTTACAGGTTACTGGGAGTATTGAAAAATGCCTTCACTACACCCCCCTCACTGCCCTCCCATCTTACTCTCATAAACAAGTCTTAACTTTTGCCTGAATTTATGGGCAGGAGGGAATAATCAGCCTGAAGCAGCCATCCAGAATTGAAATTTCAGACTCAATCATTAAACCTGAGAAAATCATTAGTAAGCTGGAAAGGGTTTTCCAGCTCAGAAGGGGTACACACCCTTAGTAATGCATATCTCCATGGTGGTCCAAGGCAAAATTTATTCCTGATAAAGCATCCCGTTATACCAAATGTTTGCTCTTGCTTCACAAAACACGGCAACAGACTTTTACATGTTGTGTTTTACAGATTAGCACAAATATCAGCATTTGGAAAGAGCAGTGATGTATTTGCTCCTTCTGGGCTTTTCACACCAACAGTCAAATGGCACCATATGCAGAAGGAATCCATTTGTATCAGCTGTACTTTTTTCCTGAATACAGTCAAACTTCCCCTCTGTGCATTGCACCTTTTTTCTTCATCTTTTCAGCAGTATGTTTACTGCTGCATGAATTACACCATTTGTTTTCACATTCTTTTTACCCTTTTCTGGGACACACACTTGTTCCAGCATTGCCCTGATGATTTAGAACCAGTTACTTTTTCTTCCTTGTATATGAATTTGGCATCATAAAGGATGATTGCTTTAGAGCCTTTTTAAACTGAAAAAAACCCCAACCCAGTATTGCATTTGAAACGACCATAAAGAGCTGTAGGACTTGTACACACAAACACCATGCCTGAACAGAGTTCTGAACTGCAGATAGGAAGAGATGCTTTAGTGTGTCTTTGAACAGAGGTGTGAAGTAATCAGAACCAGCACGTTTGTAAAGTAAAACTCCCCTTAAAATAATTAGTCTCTAGTCCTCCAGTACTTTTTTCACATCAATAATCCAAGTGAACATGGAGAACACTCACTTCTGCATCCAGCATTGAATAATCAGGTCTGTCTTCATAATGCAAATACCAGAGCAGACAGTAAAACTGAGCATGAGATTGATATGTTTGGAAGCTGTGTGACGCACTCCCGATCGTGTGGAGGGCTTGGCAGTAGTATGAAGGAAGGAAGATCAAAAGCCTGGCTACTGAGCATTTTTCAGTGTTAGCAGACCATGTCTCTGTTAGACTGCAGTGCACTCTCAGAACTGTCAGGTTATTTCCATGTGAACCTGCATTGATTTTCTTGCAGATTGCATTAGTTCCAGTCACAAAAGAAATTGTATCTGTTCTACACCTAATGCAAACCTACAGCTAGTGTTTTCCCAAAGGCTGCTTTTTCATGTCACGTGCAAGAAGTCAGATACATCTGGGAGCATGTATGGCCTTATGGAAAGAATTTCCACATTAAAGATACCAAAGAGGTGGTACCAGTTAGCACTGAGAGTATTGGTAAGTCTAAGGTGAAATACATTAATTATTGTTGTCTCAGATTTAGTCATATCTAGAAACTTCAGAAAAAAAATCCTTAAAGTCTAATTCAATATGTAGGTGAGTTTGCAAAGTATCATTTAAAAACAAATAACTAAAAAAAGCCCAAAACGCATGTGGATCCTGATGGCATCTAGAGACAAGATTCTGCAGCTGGTAAAGTGGAGTGAAGCAGCCTCATCCAGCCGAGACACCTCATCTCTTTGCAAAGCTGGTTAAAAGTCTCTTTGTTGAAAGACCTTAATGTTGAAAGACCCCATCATCTCCCTTTATATCCAGCTTATCCCAAGGGTGAGTTGCTGGATCTCACTCCTTCCATCAATGCTGCAAAGGGGTGAGTGGCTGTCTCAGGTTATGCCATCTATGTTATAGGGCTGTACCACTAGTTGAGAAAATTCCTATCCTAGAAGACTCTGAAAGCTGTGAAGAGGGGATTTTAGCCTCATCGCAGTATCCTAAAGGTTTGATCAGGACAGAAGACTGTGAGATACAAAAAGAGATTTAATCAGCTGAGGTTGAGCAAGCGATGTTAATTCCAAGCGGAGCAGAATAATTCCTTGTCCAGCAAATATAAGCTTGAAATACCTGACTAACTCTCATGGGAGGGAGCAACAAGACATTCATGATTCAACTCTAGGATAAACAAGGAAATTCAAATCTAAGTCTGACATAAGATCCATAAATCAAAAGGCAATGCCAAAGTATTATGGCAAATAATATTTTATCTCCTGTACCGATCTGACAGCTGTGCAACTGCTTACAATGAAGAGAGTGTCACCTGTAACTTTGATACGTCTTGCTGTTTTTGGTTTAAATCTAAATATTGCTCCAGTGTGGGACTTGGCTTAAACTCACAAAATTTGCAAGTTTAAAAACAGGAAAAAATTATTTCTAGAAGATAAATACAATACAAGGAAAATGGCACGCCACCTAATGAAGTAATTTAAATGCAAATGAGAGAAAAGGTATGTCAAAATTGAAGGGAGTTTTTTTTAAAAAAGTTTGGCATTCATCAAAATATTGTGATGTGATTTCAGAATAAACCTTTCTGATGCCAAATTTCAGACCAGAGGGGGTTTTATGTATGTGATTTTTGGGTTTGTTTTAAGGCTAAGATGTCAAAAGCCTCAGAACAGGGGCTTTAGAGTGAGTTGGCTGACAGCCTTAAGGACAGCAGTGGGAATAGCAAGTCAGTAATTGATTTGAGATGAAATATTCATATAATCCCCAGGGAAGAAGCAGCCCAATAGCCTTCTCAGCCCATATCACAGATGTCATCATTAATGCTGGCGTTGCTCAATACACACTTTGGTTTGATTGGCATAGGACCCCCATCGCTTTTTTGGTTAGATTTTACCAGATTTTTTTTTTTTTATTATTCTTAGAATCTAGAAGTCCCTTCTGGATCTGGAGAGTCTTGGTTCAAAACTGGCTGTGTTCCCACTGAAGGGAAAGAAAAAAAAAAAAAGACATCCTGTAAAAACAGATGAATTGTAGCAACTGCCTTTGGGGGGGACGCTCAGCTATTAGGAGATGGCATTAGGCTACAGTAGGAATAAAAAATTAAATAGCATTAAGATCATGGCTGTACTTCACAGGCATACACATTGTACCACGGCTCTGGAAATGCATCAGGGACACATCTCAACAAGGGACTAGTAAAGGGGTTTCTTTGTACCACATTACAGAGGTTCCCTAGCCCAGTTTAAAGACAATCTCATGAATTTTAAGCAGGCTGGAGAGAGGACAAGGCTGTTGCGATCTTGAAAAGCAGCTAATAGCTGTCCAGTGTGATAGGAGATGGGATACATGTCACATGCAGAATGGCCACTTGGATCGTGCTAAACTGATAATTTTTAATAATTGCTGAGCCTTACCCACTGTTCAGTGAGTTGCTCTCGGTAGTGTGGATTTGTGGAAGGGACAGAGAAGGCTCTGATTTCTCTGAGGTATAGCTGGAGCCTCCAACGTAAGCTGATGGAAGCTGGGTTGCCACTGAATTCGACGAAAGATGCTGGATGCTGGTGTTGCCCCTAACAACCGTTGCTAAGAGACTTCTGCTGGCATACGGAAGGATTGAAATCGCTGCAGATTATGGCCCTATTTATCATAGTAGTATGAATAGTCTTGTTAAGGAAATGCGTGACATATAAATTTAGTGTGCGCACGATAGAAATGTAACACACACGTCGCAAGAGGAGACTCTCATAGCAGGATATTTGCTGGCTTATAAATAGTCATCTCAGCCCGTACTTCCCTCTTACTGCTTTTGTGGTTTCTCATTAAAACTTTCAGGAGAGTCTATGAATTATAAAGCAGTGACTAACTGCTTAACAAATTGGCTTTTTATAGAAGAGTCTAGCAGGAGCAGGGGGATGAAAACCACTGACGGTGTCGGTCTAACATTGTTAGGTAGCAGTGAGTGACGTATTGTGTTAGCCCAATTCTGCTGCCAGTGGCTGCAGCTCGGGAGAGGAGCAAGTCCCTCGGCATCAGCTTCTGATCTGGAGGATCCAGCCTCCGCCAGCCTGACTCTTAACTGGCCACGAAATGAATGGCTTCTTTTCATCATTAGATCACTTTATTAGTAAATTACTGTAGCTCTTCTGATGTAATTCACTTCCTGGGGTGAAAAGGGTTTATGCCAATACTTGTTTTGTGTTTAATGGATTCATTATGCTTTTCATCATAAAATTCATCAATGTTAATTGAACGGATTAGCTAAATGTAATTAGAAGAGGCATATGTAAGGGGGAGGGAGCGTGTCTCTATGTCTCTACTTTCTCCTGCAGCTCTTTGCTTTAACTATTACCCGAATGTTAATTCCCCTCTTCCTATTACCCTTTCCAATTTGACTAATCAATATAATCTCTGCAGTCATGTCAAGGCTTGTAGGTTGTATTAGATTGCAGGTTAGTTCAAGAACCCAAAAGAAACATTATTGACCTTTTAGGGGCAGTGACTTTTCATGGTGGTGAGGTGGTTTTTCCTAACTGTTCTATTTTGTAGCAGTTTCTTGACTAGAAGATTATTGCAGTTTTTCAGAAATGACCATGCAAACCAATTATTCCCTTCTTAGTTGTGCAGTGGTTGTTAGCACCTCAAAGTCACCCGCAGCCCTCGGTGGGGGTGTTCAGGGACAGAGTGCCGAACACAGTTGCTGAGTGGTCTGATTTTGTCCAGCTATAAGTAAATTAAACAGTGATTAGGTTTCTGTAGCCACTTTTCCTGCAGATGAGATAGTGGATGCTGTAGTAGCTGCCTCAGGGAGAAATGTCATACCTGTCTCACCATTTTCTTCATGTCAAGGATGCATTTGTCACATCTTTATAGGTCAATAAACAGCTACAAGGGAATTTCAGCTGTGGGATGCTAAAGTAATGGAGCTTCCATTCTTACAGAACATTAATGCTTCTAAATAGGCTAAACCTGGTTGTTTCAAATCTCAATTACATTTACTTGAAGATAGGAAGGTGGATATCAGATAAATTCCTGCAAGGCAGAGAACACAGAAGATAAGACCCTTGGGCTAGGTTCAGTAATGAAATTAAGCACTTAAAATGTGTCTCGACTGCCGAAGGAGTGAGACCTTTGCAATACGAATGTTAAGATGCCTCCAAATGTGAACTCTTTAACTGTGCAGGGGTTTCATGGTCAGGCTGCCCAAGAAAGTGGTGGAGTCACCATACCTGGAGGGGTTTCAAAGCCATGGAGATATGGTGCTGAGGGATATGGTTTAGTGGTGACCTGGTAGTGCTGGGTTAATGGTTGGACTTGATGGACTTAAAGGTTTCTTCTAACCTAAATGATTCTATGATTCTGTGTCGGTTAAGCTTTGAAGGAAGCCCTATGTTGGATGAGTGTGTGTCACAGCAGGACATGGCATCCAGGAGAGGCTGAGCCAGCATCAGTGTCCTCAGGACACCCAGCATCCTTGTGTCAGGTCAGGGTGCCTGGGGCAGGAGGCCAGTTTAAGGGAATGTCAAATCTCTTTTGTCTCTTGAGTTGTCTGGGGAGCTGGCATGTGTCACAGGAGTGGTTACAGGCAGTGGCAGAGCTGTCAGTGCTGTGCGAGGCTGTGGAGCGTGTCTACACAGCGAGTTTCTCTCCACGCTGGTGGGCAATAGTGGGATCTAAAGAGGAGAACAGGACCAGCCTGGATTCCTCTGATGCACACAAAATACTTCTTGAATAAAGAGTCTGTAGCTGTTGCAGCAGAGAGATGACATTCTGGCTCTGGTGGCTTTAGCTTGGCAATGTGTCGTGTCCTTCTTTCATCCCTTCAAGTGAACACGAAGGGGTAGCGGGGGAATACAAAGCGGAGTTTTTCTACAAGGAAGTATTAACGTGCACCTGTATTTCATTTCAAATACTCATTTATAACCACTTCCATTTTCCACCTTTACAATAGTTATTCATGTTCTTTCTATAGAGACCATGAGAGTGATGTTTTGTGTAAGAACAACTCCACTGTGGGCAATCAGGAGCATTTTTATTGTAAGAGCCAAGAAATAATGTCGTGGGAAAAGAGATCTGGTGCCATAAGCTTTTGTATGATTCCGTGAATCTTCCTTCTAACATCCAGCCATTTCTGGTGAGAAACTATTTGCAGCCAGACATGCTGCTTGACCTCTGAAAGCATCACAAGTTGTGTTTGGGGAGGAGTCTCCCCAGCGGGGAGCAGGAGCAGATATCCATCCTCTGCAAAAGAGGGGCTTAGCTCCGACTCACCTTTGCAAGTGAGAGCAGGGGATGGTCGAGGCACAGAGAAGGAGGTAGTAAGGTAATACAATACTTAGGTTTGCTGGGGAGCCCACAGATGAGCTGTGCAGCGCTGATTCCTGCACGTGCAGCAGGTTTGGAAAGTGCCAAATTGATCCCACATCTTCCTGTGCTGAGGAGATGTGGCTGCGCCAGTGAGCAGAAAGATGACATTGGTTTGGGGGATAAGTCCAGTGGAATGGGTAAACATTTTCTAGGTCCCTTTTCTACTTATAAACATGGGCTCCATCCTGAAAGGGAGCTGCCTCTTTCTCACCAAAGGATAAACCCTAAAACCTCACAGGAGCAAATGTTGTCATCCTACAACCTCACTTGTTATCCCATGGATATTGTCAGGTCTGCATGCATACATCTGCCTGTGAAGCCCCATGTCTTCTCACTGTATGTCTCAGGCAGACTTGGCAGCATCCCCTCCACCCCTGCTCAGCCTCTGCTCTTGGACAGTGGCTCCAAGAAGGAGGATGCTTGTAACCATCCAGAGGAAGAGCCCACAGAGGGAGCTGCGGCACACGCTTTCCTGTGTAGGCCCTCCTTTACTGGCCTGCACCCGCAGCATTGCCTTCCCAGGGCAGCAAAGGTCTGGTCTGCAGAGCCCAGCCTGGCTGCTGTGGCTGCAGGTGTGGGCAGCACAGGCATGGGGACAGCCAGCCTGGGGGGGACAGAGGGGCTCAGGTGGGACAGCAGCGAGACAACTGGGACTGTCTCTCCTCAAACGCAGAGCAAGATTTGGCCTTGGTTTGTGGCTGTCGCCTCATCTGCACTGCTTTTGGGGGATTATGTTGTTTACCTGTGAAAGGGGTGACTATAAAAAGTTAGGAGGGAATTTGGGATTAAACCACACGGGATTCTGCCCAGTGCCTCAATGCATGTGTCCATAGATAGTCTGTAGGAGCAGCAGCTCCTACAGTGCCTCCCGGCACTGATGGGTACTTGTGTTGCAGAGGGTGTGTGTGGGGAGCACTGCAGGTGACTCGGAAGGTGGTTATGGCCAGTACTTGCAAATGGGGATCTGCGGCAGTAAGGAAGCTTCCTGACCAAGCTGGGACAGGAGCCTTCACTCCCAATCACTTGTTTCAGCAGGCATAAAATCAAAAGGAGATTATTTACCTTCTTTGAAAAGTGTGGTGAGGTTTTCTGTTGAAAAGACATGTGCAAGAGGTCATTATTTACCTTGTGAATCTCTTTATGGGAACTTTTAATTTAACATTTCATTGCTGATTTTCAGTAATAGACTTTTGAGCCTGTCTTGCAAGATCTATTATCGGTGTTCACTGGACCAGATAGAAGAGAGAAATTGATGTCTTTTATCGCTTGATCTATACATGATTTGCTACTTGGGAAGATAAAATATTCCATTCTTATTGAGAGTCTGAATTATTGAGAATTGTATCAATGCTTATTTTATGCTTATTGACATTACATTTAGACTGGCTGTTTGACTGCCGTGTTGCATTTGACCAAGCTTAACTTTTTTTCTAGGTCACAACAATCTCTTGCCCCTGTGAGAGGTAAAGGGGGGAGTTCCTATTTTAAACACTACTTAATTATAGTTTTTTGGGTTTTTTTCTGAGATACGCACATTGATGCTTACAAGCCTTGATATCTGCCTGGTCCACCGGGGAGTTATTTTGACTTTGAAGTGCAGAATTGTGTTCATATTTAATAATGAGTTCTTTTTAAAGTGAGGCTTAATGGAGGTTTGTTGGTAATTATTCTGCCTCATTGATAAAGATCCCAAACACACAAGAGTTTAAAATTATTTCACAGCTGATTTATATGCACAAAGCATAATTAGGATCATGTAATTTCCTTGCTAGTTTGGTGTTTATTTGAATATAGAAAAATCTCACTTAGAAAAACTTTTGTACTTTGTTGTTAACTGACACTGAAAAATCAAATATGAATTGCAACCAGAAAAAGCATGTATAAAGTGCTGCACACTGTTACTGAGTACTATTGAAATGCAGCTTTGAAGATGGAAATATAAATTGCCTCACGGGTGCCTTTAATGTACTCCCTACTATATATTAGCTGAGACCTTCACAAATGTCAGTTTTCTAAACACCTCTATGAGAAGGGAAGATGCTATTACCACCATTTTACAGATGAGGAGCTGCAATACAAGAGAGTTTAAGGTCAAAAATGTCCACTCAATTTAGCTACATTATTGGAAACACTTAGAACTTGATTTTTCAAGGCATTATACAACACAATATATACTTGAAGCACTATTAGGATGGACTTCAGTACTCAGGAATATGCCAGATCAAATTCCATGATTTCCTCTTGATTTCAGCCTCGAGAAAGAGGAAAGCTGAAGGTGTGGAAGAGCTGCAGCTTGAGTGAGGTGTTGGTGCCATGTGGGAAGCCAGTGGCAGAGGAAGGCACAGACTTCAGGTCTCCCCCAGGGTGTTCAACACTTATTTTGACTTAATTTGGAACACTGAACGACTGTGCATCTGGGGGAAGGAAGGACTGTTTCAATTACCAGTCAGCACCACTTTTCAGGAACTTTTCTCACCATCCTGGCTTAAGATGGGAAAAAAAAAATTCCACATTTTGAACTCATGTGAGACAGGAGCCTTTGTTCAGCTATTGATTTCTGCTTTAACTTGTGTTAAGCCTAAAGCACATTTTTCTTCCCATACTTAATCTGCTACACTCTTTGCACACTTCCCAGACTTAGTAGATCTACAAGCATCATCCTCCTAAATTACTCAGCCATGATTCATCCTCAGAGATGGACCATCCTGCATCTTAAATGAACCAACAATCCTTCGAGGAGGGAAAAGCCAAAATACGTGATCATGTAATGAAAGGCTGTTTCATAATATATAAGTACCAGGTGTGGGATTGAGCCTACCTTATTTAAGCTCCCATTTTGTATCTATAATTTAAGTACCTAGCAACCCAGCCCTGGGAGGGAGGGCTGAAAATCCTGCCTGATTGGCACAGAGGTAAGTGCCTTTGGACGTCTCCAGAGGGAGATGCAGGCTGCTGCACTCGGGTGCCTGTGATGGGCTGGCAGTGGAGCTGGCTTGGTCTCCTTTCCTGTGTGAAATGTTTGACGTTCCTCCAGGTAGTTTGCTCTTTGGGGTCCCTGGCTGGGGACCCGACCTGGACATGGGTACAATACTCCTGAAGATGCAGATGCTCAGAGCTGGGCTCAGGCTGCCAATGATGCCCTGCTTGAAGTCACTCTGTAACGCCACGTGCGTTATGCTCCCCACACACAAGCACATCTCCCCTTTCCCAGTTCTTGGGCACAGGTGCTGCAGCTCCTCGGCCGGGGAGAGGACATCCAGGCAGTTTACATAAGACATCATTAAAAGCCACAAGAAAGCAGGGCTTTATGGTAAGAAAAGAGACAGGATCTAAATTAAACAGTATATGCGAGGATCTGCGCATTTGTTTATAAAACGTATTCTTACTCAGAGAAAAGGAAAGGTCTTGATGCATCTCTGTCTGTGATTCTTGCCCTAATGTGCATGGGTTAGACCGTGTACAGAGAGACCTCAGTAATGACCCCTTCTCTGTTATTCCTAACTCAGTGACATTTGCCTCTTTCCTAGAATGGAATTAAT
This sequence comes from Megaceryle torquata, assembly GCA_024611175.1. Lineage (NCBI taxonomy): Eukaryota > Metazoa > Chordata > Aves > Coraciiformes > Cerylidae > Megaceryle > Megaceryle torquata. The sequence continues at coordinate 1,471 of JANIJG010000646.1, read as the reverse complement.
TTTTCAGTCTCTCTCCACCGTGGGCCCCTTCTGGCTATAGAGGGTCTGTTGAATTGTTATGGGTTTTGTTATGCAGCCTGTTTGACACCTCAGGTCAGATATGGACCATGGATGGAGTGAAATTGAATTTTCCCTCCTGAATTTCTCCTTTCTTATTTTTCTGCAGGTCTTGATTGCATTCAAGCTGTGCTTTTACCAAGTGTCATAGAGAGTCTAACACTGTATGTACATTAACTGTACTTCCACTTGCAGACAGATGAACCATCACATGAGAAAGGGCTCATTTAAATTCTGTGCTATAATGGAGTGCCAGAGCCATACACTCAAAGTCACGAGTCATTTTCCTTCCCTAATGATATCAGCTTAAATATTGTATTAGCAGAAAGGTTGTGTTTTGTTGTGTTTGGGTTTTTTATTTTTTTTATTTTTAATCTAAGTGTTGGAATTTCATATTTGAAAGCTTACTCCTCAAGAACAAGGTTGGGAATGTTTATCCCATGTCTCTCAGAGCTCAGGTTTTAAAAAAAGACAAGGTACAAAGCTGAAGGGCCCAGATGATGTGTTGAAAGTACAGGCAATTCCATACTGCTGTACATTTCACCAAAGAAAATGCCTGATATTTGCTGTGTATAGTCCATGCTCTGTTTATACTACTGTGTTCCATAACAGCCTGTATGGAGCAATTGCTCTGTGTCAGGGACAGAAGGGGGGTCTCAGCTCCATACTAAACTTGAATCTATCACATATTTTTTCCCGAGCCCTTATTCACCAGCCTGTCCTTCCGCTAGTTTTTCAGTTATTGAAAACAGCATTTTCTGTCATGTTCATCAGTCAAGAGCACTTCAATCTGTTGATACCCAGATCTGATTGTCTAATGTGGCTTCTGAAACCTTTGGAAACTCCTTGGTAACTTCAATTGTTGTATAAAGCAAAATAAAAGGGGGAACTGTGCACCACTTCTGTCATAAGTGGGGTAAAAAAGAGCAGAGAAGATGCAGTAACAAAGGGTTTAGCACTTGCCAGTATACAAATCAGGGGTCCTTGCCATGCTAAACTCATGAGCAGCTCTCGTGTGCCACTTGAGCTAGTGCAGATATGTTGTCTTATATTATTGCATATGTGTTTTGGTTTGGAAGAGCTGAGATCTTCTCTGTACATGGGGAAAATTGTCTCATGATCACTTCTGTAATGCCATCCTGTCACACAAATAATGAGTTCTGTGGCAGAGTCACAGTGTTGGAAGCCTTTGGCCATGTTTCCTTAGCAAGTAATGTGACCCAACAGCAGCAGGTCTATAAAATGAAACAGTTGCTGCTGAGGACCCCTCATATACACTAGAGTCACTTCAGGGCATTTACTCCAGAGGAGCTGTAGCCACATCCTGTGAACCATCTGGTTCATCAATGTTTAGAGCACATTAAGTGCGTTCTTGCAATGCTTCTGCAGCATCTCTCAGCTCAGGTTCACCTGG
>JANIJG010000643.1:0-19921 GCA_024611175.1 Megaceryle torquata | reverse complement strand
TCTGCTGCTGGCAGTGATAACAGCCCATGGTTAGAGTTACTGCCAAGGATTGGTGTGCAGACCAAGGCCACTGCTGGATCTTGGGTACCACATTGCGGGGTGCAGGAAAGTGAAAGGCCGCACCTGCAGGGAGGAGTAGACAGGGCAGGTGACCCCAAACTGACCATCATATACATCATATTGGGTATAAAGCAGAGGGATCTGAAGGATCTATAGGCTTTTTCCCGGGCTCTTCTCCCCTCTTGGACTGCTTCCTCAGAGCATCCAAGCAGGACTTTGTCCGTTCTGCCTTCGATCCCGTGTTCCTGAATCTGGTACCAGAATCCAGCTCCTGAACACAGCTCCTGTCTGCTGCGGGCCTGGTCTGGGACCCCCCAGTGCCTGCTCCACAGCATCAGTGGTGACGGTGATGTAATTACCATTGTGGGGGGTTGGGTTCGATACTGGTTTTGTATATATTTGTACATATTCTATTTTATTATTATTATCATTAAAGCTGTTCTAGTTTCCTTTTCTATTCACAAGTCTCTCTCCCTTATTCCTTTTCTCTTCCCCTTGGGGGAGGAAGGGGAGTTAACAGAGAGCATCTGTTATAGGTCTGAGGGGCTGCCCTGACCCTAAACTGTGACAATCTCTCCCTTAATAAAGTAATGTTTAGGAAGAAGTATTAGTTTTGTCTCTTTTTTCTTGTCCTACTTCTTGACTATTGTACATCATAGGTCAGATGCCAGCACCCTACTCTTGAGTAGTTCTGAAGTTAGTGATACTGTTTGAATTAGTAGTTATGAGCAATGGGGTGTCACCAAAAAGCTCATTGGTGTTAGATTCATAATATGAGCTAGCTAATTATGAATTAACCTACTAGCAAAGGAAACATTTATCAAGAGTACTTCAGTCTGCTTTGCGATGTTTCTGAATGATTTAATTGATTTTATATTTTTTCTTACAGGAATTGTTTCAATTATGACTCTCACTGTTCTTGCCTATGAACGCTACATTCGAGTAGTTCATGCAAAAGTGATTGACTTCTCTTGGTCTTGGCGGGCTATTACATATATCTGGATATACTCATTAGCCTGGACTGGTGCACCTCTTTTGGGCTGGAACAGATATACACTGGAAATTCATGGATTAGGTTGCTCAGTGGACTGGAAGTCAAAAGACCCCAATGATACCTCCTTTGTGCTCCTTTTTTTCCTTGGCTGTCTAGTAGCACCTGTTGGGATCATGGCCTATTGCTATGGCCATATTCTATATGCAGTAAGAATGGTAAGTTAATTCAAATAAAACTTCTGTTAATGTAATATTTTTAGTGAAAAATGTTCATGCTGTATATAAAGCTTGGATTAGACCTTAAACTTGCATTCTCTCTTCCTGTTCAAACTTTGGAATGTTTAATGCTCATCCATGTCAGGTGCCACTAGTAAGGATGTAGGGTTGTAGGAGAACCAACCTAGAGCTTCCAAGGTCCATTTATTTTGTAGTTTTACTGGAAGGCAGGTTAGGGAGCTGATCTTCATCAGTTCCTCCCTTGAAAACAGGGGAAAAAGAAAACTGTTAGCAGTTCTCCTGATTAAAGAACTCTTTCTCCTCCTCACCACTCTTGGAAGAATATTACAGGGTTATTGTTTCAAGTGGAGATTAAGCCCTGTTAGAACAGTTTTCCATGTTAAGGCAACCCATTTTAATTCAGTTCAGATGTTTAATGTCAGAAAGTGTTAATGTTTCATATTCTGTGGGGAATTAGTCTGGACCCATTCATGTTTGTGGTCAACAGTATTGGCACAACTGGTAACTGTTACGGAGAACACTCATGTACATGTCCCATCTTTTCCTCATTTTATGACTTGGATAACACTGGAAAGCTGTATCCTGCTTTAAATAGAGAGTTCATAGTTTTAGGGTAACAAACTGACAGTAGTACAGAGAAATCTTTTTGTGAAATTTTCTTCTCTCTAAAGATTGCTCATGACACAAGTCTATAGGATTGCCTAGTCTGACGAAGGACCAATGTAAACTGAACTTGCTTATGCCAGTGGATGAGGGCAAGTCTTCTAAAATACTAAGTGCAGCATGTTTCGTTGTTTTTCAGCAGATTCGCTATTTTGTTTTTCTTCAGATTATGTTTTTACACTTCATATACACAACAAAAGCATGATGTAAATTTCCAGGAGAACTGTGGATTGTAATATAAAGTGTATAGTGTCTGTTCCTAAAACTAAATTACTGAATAATTTATTTATAAATAAATGTAAAACTATTCAGTTTTAAGTAAATACAGAGCTATTTTACTTTACCATTTTATCTTTTTCTTCTACAGCTTCGCTCTGTGGAAGACTTCCAGACTGTTCAAGTGATCAAACTTCTAAAATATGAAAAGAAGGTGGCTAAAATGTGTTTCTTAATGATCTCCACATTCCTTATTTGTTGGATGCCGTATGCAGTGGTCTCTCTTCTGGTGACATATGGCTATAGCAATCTTATAACTCCAACAGTAGCTATCATCCCATCTTTCTTTGCAAAGTCAAGCACTGCTTATAATCCAGTCATTTATATCTTCATGAGTAGAAAGGTAGGTACATTAAATACTTTCTTATTTGAATAATTAGTAGCTGATACCACAGCTGTGGAGTCTGTATCTTTTAATCTGTAAAGCTTAGATTTATTTTTTTTTAATTTGAACATCTAGGATAAATGGTAAAGATCTAGTAGAATTAAAATCCCTGATGGTGTTTAAAGTACTACCTTATCAGAAAGTGGATTTTTAATGTCTGAATTCACACATGAGCACTTAAGATGAAAAGATGGGCTTGTTCAGCCTGGAGAAAAGAAGGCTCTGGGGACACCTTATTGTGGCCTTTCAGTATCTAAAGGGGGCCTACAAGAAAGCTGAGGAGGGACTTTTTACAAAGGACTCTAGTGACAGGACAAGGGGTAATGGTTTGAAACTGGAAGAGTGTAGATTTAGATTGGAAATAAGAGGGAAATTCTTCACTCTGAGGCACTGGAACAGGTTGCCCAGGGAAGCTGTGGATGCTCCACCACTGGATGTGTTCAAGACCAGGTTGGATGGGGCCTTGAGCAACCTGGTCTAGCAGGATGTGTCCCTGCTATGGCAGGGACACATGGGGTTGGAACTAGATGATCTTTAAGGCCCCTTCCAACCCAAACTGCTCTATGATATGATTCTATGATATGATATGAATGGGAAAGAAGTTGCTGGTTTTGACACTTAAGTGTCTATCTTACCCATGAAATGGATTACAACTAGAAAACATCATCTGAATCAGTCCCTTGCTCCAACAGAACTCCATCATAGAAAATTCAAAATATCCAATGTCTGTTTTTCAGAAGAAAAAAACTTGCCTCTGACATTTCCATTACGGTAACACAGGGATTGAACAACTTAACACAGTATTTCAAGTATTGTACCAGTAACATTTCTCAGAGCTTCACTGTATTCAAAGCCAGAACCTCATGTGGATGATAGTGAAATGTTTTTTGGATACAAATTATATGCTTATCTATGAGAAAAAAAAAAAATTTTTGTCTGTTGTTGCAGTCTTCATTATGAAAAGGAGACCACAGATTCAGTGGTGGTAACGACCTCGTTTCAGTGCTTTACAAAGCAAAGAAAGAATTGAAGTATTTGCAGTTATCAGTGGCATGTGAAATAGGTGAAAACTAGAACTATTCATCTTCCTGTAAATCATCAATAGTGTGAAGGTAACAGCTGAATGCAGTTAAGTGGTGTTGGTGAATTTATTTAGACATTAAAATAGCTTCACTATAACTCAGAACACTAACTGGAAGCGTAACATGCGCATTATAAACTTCTGAAAGCAAGACTGTATAGAGTTAAAGAAATCTGGAGCTTCATAGAATCACTTGGCAAAGGGTAAAAAAAGCCATGAATGAATGCTAGAAGGATTTCCCTGGGTTTTCATTACCTTTTAGCTCATTACAGAAATGGAATTTTCTGTGATATCCTACACAGGTTTGCAATTGCCAGACAGCAGCCTGGGCAAGCCAGCTGTAAGGACAAGGCGGACAAGGCAGAGGCTGCAATACAGCCCAGGCCAGGACTGAGGTCAAGGCTGAGCTTAAATGCTGTTCCTGACTGAAGGCAGGAGGCCCCAGCATGGCATCTTGCAGCTCCTATCCCACAGCTGGCTTATCCAAGGGTACACAGCTGCATGGTATCAGAGCTGGCTTGGATATGGGGAGCTAGCAACAGTCATGTTCAAAAAGAGTATTTTTTCAACAGAGAGAGGTTTGGGTTTTTTTTGTAACACAGTGGTCTGTATCAAGATGTCAAGCTGAGTAGTTAATCTGAAAGAGATTTTTTTAGGTTCTGATGCCCAGCAGCAAATCAAACTGGTAACAGGCACAATACCAGTGAAGTCATAGCCAGGGTAAGAATGAATCAGGTGAGCACACTTACTGAAGATGCATTGTGAAGTTCTTTTCACTCACCTCTAATTCCAGTTTAAGACCAAAATGATAGGATTTTTTGCTTATCTTCTGGGTTATTTTGCCCTCAAAAGGAATCCTAAAAACAGTTCACCTCTTCCTTTATCTGACCTGTTTTAACATGCTTGTGCCTTCTTACTTCAGTGCTACTTAGAGGTACTCTGAAATCTTCCAGGCCTCCACATGACAATTCTCTTGCACCAGAATGTCTTTCTCCATCATCCTGTAACTTTCCAAGTCCCCTTCTCAACAGGACCTATTGTCTTTCCAGTGTCAGAGTAGGATTCATTTCCAATAACAAAACCTTGTTCCAAACTGGCTTGTCAGAAAACTTCTTGCATAAAAGCTAGAAAAAAACAAAGCCATGCAGGATAATACAGAACAATCCTTAATACAGCTAAATGGAAGACTGTTGAGAAAGATGTCCTACTCCCTTTTCAGAGGAAAGGTGGGTTGTTTCCCCCCCACCTCATTTGTTGTTGTAGAGGTTTTTGTGTTTGGTTTGGGTTTTTGTTTTTGTTTTGGTTTTTTGGGTTTTTTGTATGTTTATTTATTTGGGGTGTTTTGGTTGTTTGGTTAGTTTTTTTTAAAGTCTTCATACATTCCAGGCATGTCTTGTTATGGGTTATTAAAAGAAGAGGAAGCTTCCCACTTATTTCTTGTAAAACCCGACAACTTTTCCAAATGATCGTGTTTGAGCTTTAGATGTGGACAAACATGGAACTACTGAATGAATGCATCCTTTAACCCCCATATATGAATGCTTTGCTTTATGAAGAGGAGACCTTAACTGGAGCATTTAAAACAGTGCTGTGACTGGATTTATTCTATATACTCATGCGAGCTTTCACTGAATACCTTGCATTATTTAGTGACAAGGTAAACCAAACTTCCTGTATTGTGAGTGGATTCTAGTTAGCTGAAAGACTTTTGTTCTTTCAAAATTCAATGGGAACATTTTAATTTTGTGTTACCAACCACTGAAATTTCATTTTACATCTGTGACATTCAGTGCTTTTCTTAAAAAAACCTCCAGACCCTCGAGTTATTTAAAAGGAAGAAAACATCACTTTGTATCCTCTTCCTTCCTTTTGCATCCTCCTGTGGAGTGTTTCTGAGAATACTATTCCCCTGCTAGATCGAATGTGTGATTTTTAAAATTATTGTTATTTTCTCCTATTATAATTTTATCTTATTTATTATTTTTATTTTTAATATGGGAACAATACCTATAGCAAACCTTGGAGTCTAGTCCTCTTGCTCTTTGAAGATTGTCGATTGCAGATCTTGCTGCTGGTAAAACATTACATTTCAGTGCCCTCTACTGGCTAGGTCATCTTAATCAGCTCTTTGGCATAGAGAAAAAAGTACCACCTGAAAAGCCCCCGTGTTTGTTACAGCATTGAAACTAACTTGGAACAAGGAAGGAGATATGCAGAAATCTGTTATTTTGAGTAATTTTCTGTACTGCTGTCTTCACTGTCATAGGAAGTTGTAACTTCATTCTATTCATTCTCTCTTGCAGTTTCGCCGATGCCTTTTGCAACTCCTGTGCTTTCGCCTGATAAGATTACAGAGGACTGTGAAAGAGACTCCAGCAACAGGGAGTGACAAACCAATACGACCAATAGTTATGTCTCAGAAAGCAGGGGACAGGCCAAAGAAGAAAGTGACTTTCAGCTCTTCCTCTATCATTTTTATTATCACCAGTGATGACACTCAGCAAATAGATGACAATAGTAAACACAATGAGACAAAAGTAAATGTTATCCAAGTAAAGCCACTATAAGGATGAGCTGAAGATATGTGAGAATGAGATGTGCTTCAGCCATTAGACTGTTTTGGTTGGAGACCAGTTTCAGTGTCAGTGTCTCTGGGTTGCCAGAGGAAACCACATTCTTGAAATACTAAGAGGATTTTGCATCTGAAGCTCTGCAGGCAGTTCAGTTTTGGTCACAGTACTGAAACGTCTACATCTGTGCCAAAATTGCTGATGAATATCTTTATTCTGAATTTTCTTAGAGCATATTGTAGGATTGCCATTCAGGAGAACTTGCACAGGCTGGAGAAATTTGCTGACAGAAATGTTCCAAAGTTCAGCAAGGGCAAGTGTGAAGTTCTGTACTAGAAAAGGAAGATTGATGTTGCAGCACAGCAAGCTGGGCCCTGACTGCCTGGGATGCAGCTCTATGGAAGAGGATGTGGAGTCCTGTTGCTCACTGAGCAGGGCATGAGCCTGCACAGTGCCCTGACAGTAAGGAAGGTTGCCAGCATCCCAGGCTGTACTGACAGGATTAGAGCTAGTAGTCTGAAGTAATTATGGCCTCAACTCAGCCCTCATTAGACCACATCTAGATTCTGCATGCAATTTTTTGACCCCTGTTCAAGAAAGGTATCTGTAAACTGGGGTGAGTGGAGTGGAGTCCCCCAAGATTGTCAGGAGTTGTACTTGGCCTGTGAGGAGAGGCTGGGGAAGTTGTACTTGACCAGCCTGGAGATGAAACATCTTTAGGAGAACCATAGCAGCCTATCAGCCTTCAATAGAAATGAGGAGCTTTTTATCAAGATGGAACCAGGCTCTTAGGGGTCCTTCATAGTAGAAGTATAACAGACAACCAAGTTTTAAATGAAACAAGAGATTTGAGAAGAGAGACTTGGGTGGCATATAAGGGAAAGCTTTTTTCACTCTGAGGACAGCCAAACAATGGAAGAAATCAGGCTATAGATTTCTTGAGGTTCCTTTCAGCTGAACTGCCAGCATTCTCAGTGTACAGAGTTACCAGGGAAGAAGGAGGAACATCTGAAGTTGTCTGCAGTTTAGTTGATCTGAGCTGGTGCTTTACAGGTTGGAGGGTGGGAAAAATAATGTCAACAATGACTTGGACTGTGGTTAAACCAGAAGCCCCTAGAAAGCTGTTCCTCTGTACTCAGCAAGCCATTCTCTCAGTGTTAACTGATAGGACCCCTGAGCTACATAGTGAAGAAAATAATGCAAATCAAAGCACCAATGAAAAAAAAGGTCAGTTAAAAAAAGATAATTGGAATTTTTTGTGTGTTTTTTTTTAATTATTATTATTTTAAAAATTTTTTTGTTATTACAGTATGTGCTTTACACATCTCTATCCATTTGTTCTCTACATGGACCAGGAGTGTAATTCCAATACTAATCCTGACCCTGCTCTGGCATTCTGATGAAAGTAAGAATTAAAGAACAGTGTGACTTATACTGCAATTTAGGCAATGATTGTCTTACTTGGAGCTCAGTAAATGGAAGAGATAGAGATTTTTTTTTTCTTTCCCCACCCTCACCTTTTTAAGCTTTGCTGGTGCAAAATGGTGACAGGATTATTCTGCCCCAGACACAGCTACCTGTTGGCATTGCGTGAGTAGGTTAGAGAACTAGTTTTGAATTACGGTGGCTGGCACATCCATTACACTGGTGTAATTTCTCTGCCTCAGTCTGCTGAATGGGTAGTGTAGATCTCCAGCATGCAGCTTTTCCATGTCTGTGAAAGCTGTAAGAAAAGCAATTAAGAAACTACTTGCTTCCTCTGGGGACATATCTTCTGAGAGGTATAAAGGGAACTGTTGGCACTGTAGCCACTGGTCCTGCAGTCAAGAATAAAACTTCAAAAATAAATAGAAAAAATCAGGGTCAAAATGTAGAAGCTTTCAGCTGGTTCCTGGGAGTAGCGAGTGACTTCAGCTGAGAACAAGTGACTGACTTTGTGCTTGTGCCCATGCTTTTGAAGAGGCAAGTTCCTTGTATGTGCACCCTTCTGCAGCTTTTAGCACTGGTAAACTGGCTCTGTGTCATGTTTAGAAGTGCATCAGAAGTCCACTCTGGTTTCTAGATTAAACCTGAGAGAAAACATGTAAGTGCCATGTCTTTGTTTCTTTCATATTTGTAATTTTTCTTAGAATCAGAATGGCTTGAGTTGGAATAGACCTTAAAGATCATCTAGTTCCAACCCCCCTGCCATGGGCAGGGACATCTCCCACTAGACCAGCTTGCTCAAAGGTTTATCCAGCGTGGTCTTAAATATTTCCAGGGATGAGGTGTCCTCAACTTCTCTGGGCAACCTGTTCCAGTCAGTGTCTCACCACCCTCACAATAAAGAACTTTTTCCTGATGTCTAATCTTTGTTTTGCTGCAAATGCATAGATAAGTTATCTTACCATGTCAAAGATCTGCCCTTACTAAAGCATGTTGATTGCAATGTCGGGAACTATGTTTCCAGCCAGTGATCACTACATCTATGCACATTTATACTTAAAAAGGGAGAGAGATTATTACCCCAGGTAATGATTATATATCCTTTTAACAATTTTTTTTTTCATTTTAGTGTTTTCTGTCTACTGAGACTTCAATGAGTGATTAAATGTACCTTATCTATATCAATGTGTTCTTAGTGAAATACTTTTTTTCCCACTGGGAGGGAGATGGTTTGGTATCATCACTTGTTGGATATAGCTTAAGGGGTAGCATTAGGCCCTGAGGAAACAATAGCATTTCAGGATTCCAGTTGACCTTTGTAAAGAACAAGTGTAGGGTCTGTAAAGAGAAATTTCACTGTTCAAATTTGTGAAGGTAAAATTTGAGTAATTAACAATAGCAGTATATGGTTGGTTCTTTTTTTTTTTTTTTCTAAATAATTGATGTGCAATACTGCCACAATACAGGGCACACTGACAATTATGTAACAATATATGAAAGCTAAACACTAAAAATTTATGTAAAATTCTTATCTTGACTACTTGTTGTAAACCACTGGCCTAAAATGATAAATTTTGTTAAGTGTTTGAGGGAACTTGTTCTTATAGCCTGTAAAGTGCCATTAGCTTTAAGTGCAGCCATATGAAATTAGCATGTTGCAGTCTGATCTCTTAACTATTCTCTGTAACTGCAGCACTGATGCAAAATTCACACCCTGCTACAGAATTTAAATAGTGTAACACTCTGTCTTTGAGTATCAACAGGTTATTTACAGATCTGTTATATTTTTCTTAAAATGTCAAGCCTGTCTTGGGTCTATTCTGGGAATGCTGCAAGTAGCTACTTTATTACAGTGGAGATGCAGAGACTTATGCAGGACCTTTCTCTCACATTACAGGGAATGGAAGAGGAAGATGGTTAGCATTAATATTTGGATCATTAGCCATTCGTAAAGTAACAGAAATGCAGACTAAGACAGAGGAGAAGGAGAACATGCAAAGGGCAAAAGAATAAGAAGAGATGAGAAAGGTGTGTTATTTATGAAAAATTTAAACAAACTAGTTGGTAAGAACATTCATGATCCTGTCATGCAAAAGGAAGAGACAGGTGTGGTGAGCAACATGATAGCCTCAGAGCCAGTTCATTTCTCATAATGATGTTTCATTGATTTTGTGCATTACTTAAAAATACCTATATGATGATTTAGCTAGAATGCCATTTGTAACCTGCAAAAGCAGGAGCCTCAGTTAAATTGCCTTCCAGCAACTGGTGCATCAGGACTCTGTTGAGAGATGTTTCAGCATCTTCTTCACACTGAGGAAAGGATCCCCTCTCACCCTGTGTTTTGAGGCAGTCATGAACCTGAAGCTTTGTCCACCAGCCTGCCAGTGCAGAGCTTCTGCTGCTGCCCTGGAGCCCATGGAGGTGAGAAATGTTAGGCTTTGTGGTGCAAATCTGCTTCACACCCTTGTGACCTTCCTCCATTTTCAGCTCCCATAAGAAGCTAGATTTATGCTGAATGTATCTGATTCCGTGCAGAAGAGTGGGGTCTTGTACTACTATCTTTCATCACAATGACTGCATCAGTCACGAGGTCAGCATTCACAAACATTATCCTTTGTATTCCTGTCCTTTGCATAACAGCAGTATCCTGCTGCTGTCTCCTGCTAGTATACTGCAACATCTAAGTGAAATGGATATTTCAAGCACTATATTGTGCTAAACCATCCGGAAAGAACAGCCGTTAGAATTCGTTTATCCTTGGCTTACATAAACAACCTTCAGTGCAAGAATTGAATTTGACTGTATAATATTAAGAGATAAGAGATGAGAAAAAGACTTCAGAACTTCCTATTTGACCCACATATAAACATCACAGTTTGAAAATCTCATCAGGTATTTCTTTTGTCAGTCTATTTCACCACGATTAAGGAGCTTTATTTTTTTCTCTCTCATGAAGGACAAAAGAAGGAAAAGCTTGAGGCTGGAACAGTCCCAAAGGGTGAGGATGCCTGTTCCTGCTGCTATTAAATGTTGGCATTAGGCACCCTTTTTGAGTTAGATTGGTACTTGCACATGCCCCGGTCCCTCTCTCGGTGGCAGCAAAAGCAGGATGAAAAGCAGGAGGGAGAAGTGCACAGCTGATCTCCTTTTCCTCTGCCACAAGCAAGCGCTGTTGCCTTTTAGTCCCACTTGCCTGACACCCGGCTGCTTTTCCTGCTGCTCTGACCTGGTTCTGAATTTCATTTATCCAGCTCAAGCGGAACATTTTTAATGCCTTTCCCTCCCTCTCCTTACCAGATTAGTATTGAAGAATTACTTGTAACGCATTAAAGCTGAAGAGGAAATTAAATTGATTCTCGGTACAAATTAGAAAGCAGGTTATTGGCAACAGGCTTGGCATCAAACGCTGCCTGGACTTGGCTCTTCTTCCTCACGGTTTGCTGCATTTTCAGCAGCGTTTGTGCTCCCTCTTGTGGCTTGCTCAGCCCGGTGCCTGCTGCTAGAAGAAGGACCCTGGCCTCCTTAAAACCTGCTTTCAGACCTGCTTTCATTACACGTTGTTTCTGCATATGGGAAGATTCACTGTTACATGCCTATTATAGTTCGTTTATATTGTATATACTTTGGTCCTTGAAAAATTATGGGAACTAGATATCTTTAAATAATAGGAAGTCTGGCCTGGCACAGTGATAACTTGAGGTGCTTATGCCTTCACACATTCTAGAGAATGCAGCCAGCTAGGAGGCTGGTTACGTAGATTGTGTAGCCATGGTGCTGGAGCAGCATGTTAAAGTACTTCTAAATCCATTTTTTGCCTTGATGAAATTTTCCCCAGGTTAAGGTAAAATTCTGTTACTTCTCAAAGCAGCCTGAGGTCTGCTCTGATAGAGAATGAAATATGTACATACTGGTTAGCCATTCTAGTTTTCACCAGTCCATCCTTACAGATAGATGAGTGAGACTGAGGACAGGGTGTAGAGTATTAAACCTCACTTAACAGGCCTTCTGCCACCTGTTTATTTATGTTAATTGAATTTCTACTACACTAGTGAGCTTCCAGGTATAGCTAAAACAGGATGGATTTGAGACAGAAATGAGAAAATACTCTGTATCTTCCTGTATCCCACTGTCTCCATAGTTTATCTAATTGACTTGCATCGATGTACCCTTAATACACTGCACCTTTCATTTGGTTTGCTGTGCTGCTGTGAAGTGTGTCTTGAATACATGGGGATGGGCCATGACTGGTATCTGGAACAGTATCTGTGCAAATTCCATCTGCAATTACTCTTTTCTAAGACATGCTGAAGCCTTCAGAAAGAGGCACTTACATGGTCTGGCAGTATTTTCTTTCCTTATGCCAAATACACTTTTATTTTAGTACTTTTTTTTGGTAACATATTTACTATTTGGGTCCAAAGAGAGTTTAATTATGCTTGATGTGCTGTTGAACATGAATTCTAATAATTCTCCTAGAGGTAATATACAGAAGAGGATTTTTGTCCACTTGTGAAGCCTCTTTCAGCACTGAGCATAAAGATATTTTGGGTAGATAGTACAGACAGCATCTATGTGCTTCACCCAATACAAGTCTACACTTCCATTTCACACAATGGCATCGGTTAATCATGATTTGCAGCTTTGTAGAGATAGTTGTAAAGTGTTTTCTTTGATCCCATCAGAAAACAATGAAACATGACAAATCATGTAACTCTGTATGGTTTATGTGGTAATTCATTGCCTGAAAGCTTCTGAAGGAGGGTACAGTAGGACAGGACGGGGGGAGAGGTGTAGGAAGACATTTTCTTTTCAAAAGTAATTAGAATGCCTGATATTTCTTTTAGTGTGCAGATATGATGGTAGCCATATGACTAGAACACACCTGAGATGTTTAAGAGTATATAACAGCATCTAGAGATGCTCCATAAATAAATGGTTCTGGTAACATCGCTATTTATGGCTATCCAAAATAGTCCAACTCATGAATATTAGATATATTTAAAATTTTAAGTAAAAGCTTAGCTATAGCTGTCTCTCTTCTGCCCTGAAGCTACTTCTATTAAAATTAATAGTGTGTTGGATTTGCAGAGCATTGCTAAGAAATGTACTGACAGTGGAGAACATTTGTTTCAGTATCTGTATTGAAATAGCTTATGGGTAACTATTGCTTCAATAAGGTGTGATAGAATAATAATCATATTTGCTTTGAGTTTGTTTTAACCACATTTTATAGATCCAGATCAGGGTATTGTTGTAAAAGACACTCAGCTTTTATAAAAGAGATTTGGGAGATCATACACTGCCAATTTCCAAGGTGAAATGAGAAATCAGTGATTAGAAATGGACATGTTGCTGCCTGGAGCAGACAGAACATTTCCCAGGAACAGTACGTCCCAAGCCTTACCTTTTGAATGTCATCTGCTAATAACTGGTCCTTGAAACACTACAAAGAGGCATATAAATGATCATGTCTTTCTCAAAAAGATCATGAATAACAAGAGAAGTTATGTCTAAAATGTCAAATATAGGAAAATTTGGTAGCCATGTCTTCCTTTCTTTATCTAAGCATTTATTCTTCTTTGAAATTGAATTAGGCTAACAAAGTATTGCTTTTTTTTTTTTTTTTGTGAAGGCCCTTCCATGTTCCTATTTTTCTGGTTTTCAACCAGTTATAAGAATTTTTCACTAAGATTGAGTTCTTCTCTATCAGAAAGGCTCAAATGTGTGGATTCTGATGCGCACAGAGAGAAGGACAACATACTTGAGAGCACTTTACCTTATTGCAAGAAGATTTGTGACGATAGCATCCACTTGGTAGTGGGAAAAGGGACTGAAATATTTAAAAGAATGATGTAAAGTGAGACAGCACTGGCATGTATTTTATATCTAACATATCCATACATTTATTTCTTACATAATACAGAGTTCTATCTGATTCACTGGTCCTAAGAATATGTCAACTTTTGTTTGAGACAGCTTTAGATATGCATCAATTACATAGTACGACCAGTTTTTAATCCAAAGAAGGTGTCACCCTGCAGAGGGAGCCCTTGAGTTACCAAGCCAAACATGACTTGTATTTTTATTGCTGGAGTTTGACGGGTTTTTTGTGTTCTTGGTTTGTTGTGTGGTGGTGGGGTTTTTTGGTGGGTTTTCTTTTGTGTTTTGTTGTTTGTGTATTTGTTTTTATAGTGACCTTACACGAATGCTTACAGATGTATTTTTCTTCAGGAATTGCTACATTTTTCAGAAGCTCATCTCTTAAACTGTCCTCTATAGAGATGACAATTACATGCTTAGTACTTTCTTTACAAATGAAACAAGATGGGAGAAGAGGTCCATCCTGTTCCAGAGTACTAAGGACACTGCTTAATTTGTATAAAACACAGCAGATCTCACAAGGGTACAAACTGTCCAAGCATCATATCTGAGTATAGAGTGCACTGTGCAGATGGGAACAGCATTCTGCTGTGACTCAGGAATGGAGAACTGAGTTAATTTCATGGCAGAGAAGACTTACCACCAAGGACAGTCTAATTTAACGTGCCCAGAGAAGAGATGGTCTTTACTTAACAGAATTTCATTTGTTGCTTTTTTTAGTTTTAATTATACTCTACCCCACCATTGCTAGATATGCCCAAAACTGGAAGGCTGCTCTCCTGGTTGTTCTTTGCCTGTCTGTTGAGGTGACTGTCTGGCATTGCCTCAGATGTTGGCAGTAGACACATGCCAAATTGTGACTGTGTCAGGCTGACAGTTCCTTTTGGGAAGCTAAAGCTGTTCTGTTTATATTATATATGGACTCAACAGGAAGACATAGACCTAAGAGATTTTTTAATTGGAAAAAGAGCTTCAAGAGATCTTCTGTGTTACAGCATCATACTATATGTAAGTCAGCATCCTTATTGTCAGATATTCCCTGTTCAGTTAAGGTAGTTATTTTGCTTTCTTCATAAGTAATTGCCATCAGATTTGGAACTCCACTCATTTCAGAACAGTACAAGTCTGAAGAACATAACCATGTTACCAAACCATGTCAGTCTATTTCATACTGTTTGTGGCACTTTTTCCTTTATTTAGGAGCCATTTAGCATCTATGAGCATAGATGTATCTGTGATCTGCAGGACTTCCTGTGTTACGATAGCATCACATTGTCTCAGTGTCAGTGTAAGTCCAAGGAGAGCTGCTGTTCTTTCACAGGTCCAAACATTAATTGTTTTAGACAACTGTAAATTCATGTTGCCTAGAAATTGTTTCATATATTTTCTGACTTATTCTCATCTTTCCCAGTTTTCCTAAAGTTGTCTTTATATCCTTAAATAGGTCCCATCTGTCTTTTCTACACCCCAGTTTAGATAATATTGGAGAGTTTTTTTCACAGACAAACAGAATATACATGGTTGGAAAGGACCTCCTAGATCACCGAGTCCAACCATACCCATAACAAAAAAACACCTAAATACCCTGATCAAACACAACTTCAAAAACACAAAATAACCCTCTACATGGCTGCCACTAAAGCGTGTCCTGAATCACCAGGTCTACCCATTTCTTAACTACCTCAGGGTTGGTGACTCAACCACCTCCCTGGGAAGGCTGTTCCAGTGCCTCACCACTCTTTTTGTAAAGAATTACTTCCTAATATCCAATCTAAACCTCCCCTGCCGCAACTTCAGACCATTTCCTCTGGTTCTGTCAGTAGTTTCTAAGAAGAGGCCAACCCCCACCTCTCTACAACCTCCTTTCAGGTAGTTCTAGAGGGCAATGAGGTCCCCTCTCAGCCTTCTCTTCTCCAGACTAAACATACCCAGCTCCCTCAGCCTCTCCTCATACAGCTTGTTCTCTAAACCCCTCACGAGCTTGGTAGCTCTCCTCTGGACACATTCCAGTATCTCAGTGTCTTTCCTATAATAAGGGGCCCAGAACTGAACACAGTATTCCAGATGAGGCCTCACAAGTGCCGAGTACAAGGGCACGGTAACTTCCCTTCTCCTGCTGACCACACTATTCCTGATACAGCCAGGATCTTGCTGGCCTTCTTGGCCTCCTGGGCACACTGCTGACTCAGATTAAGCCGTCTGTCCATCAGCACCCCCAGGTCCTTTTCTGCCAGGCAGCTTTCCAGCCACTCATCCCCAAGAGTGTAGCATTGCCTGGGGTTGTCTTCCTAGACTTCATTATATAGTGGGAAAAAAAAAAAAAGGCTCCCATTTGCCTTAATATTGTTTTTGTTCTTAGTGAAGATGTTTAAACATTATAACAAATGCAGCATGAAGACTTCATGCTAAATGAATGTACTGAAGTTTCTCAGCTGTGCACTTTGATTGCACATGCCATTTCCAGATAGAGATTCAGAGCTGAAAGTAGACTTCTGTTTGATACTTTTGGATATTCTGAAACCCACCTGAAGCTGGGCACTGGTCCTGAAAGCAGAAAATGGATGTGCAAGATGATGTTTTTGGAACATTCAGCTGCTGTTGCAGTGAGTTTGAATGCAGAGAGAATGAGAGCCAATTCAGTTCTGCTGCTGAAGTAGAATGGAAAAACTAGAGGGGGAGATGAAGATAACCTAACCTTTCCCTGAGATTGCAGCTTTGCACATCTCTGAAGTGGACTAGACACAAGGATTGAAAGAAGCGTGGGTTCAGAATCTGTGTGGTCTTAGGAAAGAAACTGAAAATAGCAGGACAAAATGGTTCCAACTGTAAATGACTGTTGTGGAAGTCACTGAAACTGGCCCTTTGATGTAATGAGCTGCACGAGGACAGCTGAGAAATATTGGCAGAGTGATTAAGATGGGGAGCTCAAGGTGTGCTGTGGGGCTTTTAGCTTGGATGAGAAAGCAAGATTGTCTTTCTCTGCTTTTTACCAG
The DNA here is from genome assembly GCA_024611175.1 of Megaceryle torquata. NCBI lineage: Eukaryota > Metazoa > Chordata > Aves > Coraciiformes > Cerylidae > Megaceryle > Megaceryle torquata. The sequence continues at coordinate 3,355 of JANIJG010000643.1, read as the reverse complement.
GCAATTCCATCAGGGTTTTCCCCTTGCCATCTCTAGCTTATAGCTAGATAACAAAAAGGATGGCAACATACTGATGCCAATCAGTAAAGATTCCCTGTTAAATTTAAGCACGGAGACATTTAAAATGGTACAGTTAAATTTGTCTTAGAACCACAAGACTAATTTGTTGCAGTATTTGGAAATTATATGCTAAATGTTATTTAGGCAAAATACAAGGTAAAGAGCTAAAAAAACCCAAATCCCCACATTCAAATGCTGTTCCAGAATGCTGAAATCTCAGTTGTGCTACACAATTTTACTTAAAGTTGAGAGAGTCTCTTAAACCACTCATTTTTGTAATGCAGCTAGATGTTCTCCAAAACTGTTTACACACCAAGTTTTAAAGCCAAGTCAGTCTAGCTAAGCAGTTATAATCAGTAAGCTAAGCAGTGATTGCTAGTTGTGGTTTTTTATCTGGGTTTGTATTTCTTCATACCTCGGGACTGATTTGTGTAGGTATTGAGGACTGTAGCTGATGAAAACTACACATACAATTTGAAATAACATTAGAAATTGAGTCCTAAGCATCTTAAACTAGCTTTTTAGTTTGTGTATACTTTGATTTTAATGGATCCGTGCTTTTGATTCTTTAAATGTATTGATGTCATCTCTAGGGTATTGTGAAAATTGAATTAATATTTGGAGATTAGGATTATATAACGAACATCATAAAACCGATGGCATATAATCATTATGTCTTTAGAAGAGGTTTTTAAATCAATATTCTGTACAGTCATTACACACTGAGCTGGGATAATATAAAACAGTAAGTGACCACCCCCTCTTCTACATGTTGAATGAGGCAGAGTTGATAAGATAAAGGACACGGGGAAGGCTGTGTCATAAGACAGTGACAGGAATGGACTGAAATTAAGGTAACATAGGTGACTTTTTTTACATTTCTGTCTTTTTACTGTTTGCCTTAATTTTGTAACCATTTTTTGGTAAAAGTCATCATGATTGTTTTGAAGATGCAAAAGCTTGATACTTTACCTTAGTAAAAAGTGTTTTGAATTATAAATTGTTCATGACCATATACAGTTCTTGTCTGTGAGAGCTCTCATTACTGACCATACAAAATGCAGCTTTCTAGTAGTCTCACAGCTGAGCCAAGGCCTCAATATTGTAATACTCTCATATTTTTCTTTAGCAATGCACACGCCTGCAATCTGAGTTATTTGTAAAGCCCAAGACCTTACATTCAACAACCTGTAACCTTCATTTTTGCCAAGTTACACAGTTGTGTTGATAATGGAAATAATAATTCTAGAATGTTTTTTAAACAGATTGTTTGTAACACTATGTAAACATCTCCTAATATATATGAAAATACTCCAAATCTACATTTGCATTATAATGGCTTCTTGTAGGGATAGCTTTCTGCAATATTCAGATGGATGCAAAATTTAAAAAATAGAGAGAGCCTTTGTCTCATCTTAGTGGTTTATAATAGTTTAAAGAATATTTAGAGGGTTGGTGCAAAATGCTATCAGTGTAGGAAATGCATAGTAGTGATATACAGGTGAAGGGCATGCAAAGTATTAATGGTGTCTGCAGCACTGCATATCAAGAAAGTAGCCTGTTATCAGGTAGCTCTGTAGGACCTCAAAGCAGCTGCAGCTGGAAGATTACACAGGGCATTCTTCCTCCTGAAATGTGTTCAGTGTGCTGATCCTCCAGGAGCTAACACACCAATACTTTCTGTGATAATTAACCACACACACCCCTTCAAATTCAGTCAAATTTTCTTAATGCAATTTTGTTTTGTTTTTAACTCTCCTTATCTTGCAGTGTTGAATGCCTTGGGGTGCTTTTGATGCTAGTGATGCTGTCTATGCATCACTGACTTCTGTACTCTTCAAGTTTGGATGTGAATAGCTATCCCAAAGGAGTGACATTTAAATGGCAGCAACACGGGTAGCAACTAAAAGAAAAAAGATAGAGACAGGATTATGGGGCTTGAGTAGAACTGAACAGACTGGATTCTTTTATGAATTCCTGTTCTGAACAGGAAATGGAAAAGAATTTAGTTTGGGGAGAAGCAGTGTTTTTCTCTGTATTGCTTGTATGGTCTGTCAGAGTTGGTGATAAATGTGCATGGTTTACTGGCAGTTACCACTGAACATTGTCATTTAACAGGTCTGGATAGGGTACTATAAGCATGAAGATACATCCACACATATGTAGCTACATCTCCCTATGGCAATAAGAAATTGAAATCTATGGTAGCTATATCACTGAGTGAATCTACAACATTTTAGCAAAAAATGACAGCTCTCGTGAGAAGACATGTTATTTCACACCTAACAACTGTGGGGGGAAAAAAATGTTTCTTTTGATACCCAGCAATTCCTTAGTAACTGTGGAAGCACTGATTCACTGATAACATATGGTTTCTGGGTTTGGAAGGTCATGCTGGAGAGCTATCAAATACTTTCTATCAATAGCAATAGTAAAACCAAAGCCTTCCAAGCAGATGATTGTATCAGTCTATTTTAAGTATTTAAATACTACTGTAGTGTGAGAGTTACAGTACTCCATGTCTAACAGGCAGATTTGTTTTTTGTTTCTCTCTTACAGGTAATTACCATTTTAAATTTGCTTATGAGGGTGGCAACAACTCCTGAGTTGAGTTTTGGGGGAAGGAAAGTGAATAAAATGAAGGGTCTTAGGACCAGGGTTGTAAGTGAACAGAGAAAGGCAGAGAAGAAGGAGCAGCTCTGTTTGCAGAGGTGAGATTCTGCCTCTGGGCTTCAGGTGCCCAATTTACAGCCTACTCTGGGACCTGACCGCAGCAGAAGCTGTGAACCCCTGCTCTTCACAGGGGCACTATCATGCCTTTTTGAATGACAGGATCATCCACCTCAGCTAAGCTCACCTCATAGCAGCAGTGTTGCAGGGCTTGGGATAAGCTCAGAACTGAATGGGAACTGTAAACCAAGATCTTAGCTCAGTGTGCTATAGGATCACTCAGTCTTTTCTAAACCTGGATTTTAGTTATGATCATTTGAGCTGCCACTCTGCAGGCAGTGCCTTGACCCAGCAAGGGGCAGGACTGCAGTCTCCTGGGCAGCCCTGGCTGGGAAGGGACCTGCAAATGGCATCAGCCTGTGCTGCCAGCCTGCTGAGCTGCCTTTTGTCTCTGTTACGGGTAGCGTGTCCTGCACCATCAGGCTCCATTTTGGAGCATCTGCAGGATCTCGGCTGCAGTAAAGGCTCCTGATGAATTCCTGTAGGCAGCTGGGATGGAGTCCTTCCCTTTCAAAAACATGCCTATTAAATGTACACATATGTGCACACACATACATGCATTTAG
>JANIJG010000641.1:3166-14713 GCA_024611175.1 Megaceryle torquata | reverse complement strand
TTACCCGTCACAATTGTTGCGGACCTCAAAGGATTGAGATTTTAAACATCTCCATAAGCCTAATCCACCCCTTTTTCCCCAGCTTATGCCCTATTCTCACCTAAATCCCCCCCCCCCCCCCCCAAGTATCTTAGAAAATACTGTTGCATATTTGTTTCTTAAGCTACTCAATGTATAACTATCTTGAAATGAATATATGAATATATAAAGGCCATACATTATGGATACTGATTCTCTTTCTTAGTGCTGTGGAGAGCACCTTAGAAGGATTAAATTATGCACATTATCATCAATGATAAACTATGTCTGGAACCATCCTAATCTTTCAGATGTGCCCTATGGACTTGGCTTAAGAGGAAAAAATACTGATTATTGCCTGGATCATATCTTCCCATCAGAAGAAATTTGCATAATGACCAAAGATCGGCACATAATTCCCTGACCTTGAATCTGTTAAAATTCTGCCGTTTCTTGCTACTGGGGAAGTTATTCCAGGAGGAGAGCAAAGGGAAATGTAAAGCAACAATAGAGGCCACATTCCTCTTTAAGTCAGTAGAAACGGAGTGGAACACTACAAATGAAAACCTCCGAGATCTGTTTCCCTCTATTCCCACCATACCCTTCATTGTACCCATTACATTTTTCCCAAGGCTGACCCATTCTGGAACACATTAAACTCTCAGAAAATTACTTCTCCCTTACATCGTCAGGCAGTTCTGAATGAACAGAACATGTGGAGGACTTGTGTTAGGTTAAAAGCAAGAGTAAAGCTCTCCCAAGAGCCGCTTTCTGGAACCTGTGGTCAGATCATTGCATATACAGTGTTCAACAGCAATGTGATATTTATGGAAAAGCATGAAAAGTAATTACTGACTGGCTCCATATATTCACAAATGACACCGTTTTGACAAAGTCTTATTTATAAGGTGGTGAAGGCATTTGTAAGGTATTTTGCTTTTACTGTGGAAGCTCTTCCGCGTTATCAAAGATTCACTGGCAGAATACTTAAGGCTGATTTTCTGCTAAGCCAAAAAGACAAGAGTATCTTTAACCATGTGTGATTTCAACTGGTGTAAGGCTACTTACTTTCTGCCATTTTCAAGTCATTTTGCTTAAAAAAATCCTGACAATAAAGCCAAGAAACAATAATGGGAGACTTAGTATTCAATTATTTTTCCATTAGTAATTGTCAATAGTCATCAGAGACCCATAGTTACCCAAAAGTACAACTAAAAAATAAAACCTCATGGTTCAGCTGGTATCCAGGAGAAACAATGAAGTGAAGCAAACTTCAAAGGAGTTGGATTAAGGTATATTAGAAATAGCGACCCTGGGTTATAACCAACTCTTTTGCATAAAATGAACCTGAATGGCGTTGGCATTCCACCTTACTTGATTTCATAATGCTGTTTAAAGAGTGGTCAGTAAAATCAAGGTCAGTTTCAGAACTGTTAATTGTGACAGTAACTATTAAAAGTTACCAATTACATTTTTATTTGTAGAAACACTGACCATCTGGCAACGAATTGCATTATATTGTTTCATTTTAAAATATTCTTCATTACTGTAGATAGTTGAAAAACGAGGCTGATGTGCTATCCAGCAGGAAAAAGATGCTGTAAAATATGTACCAAGAAACTCATAGGGAAGTGACCTCACTGTCAGTTCAAGTTTTTAGTACAAGAAATCATGGGTCATTGTTGGTGATAGGCACTGGTGTGCTGCTTCAGGGATAGTGTTCTGCATTGATACCAAAATCAGCCCTCTGAATGATCTTGAAAATGCAGTGTTATCCTCCTTGAATACGGGCCAAGTGCTAACAGATGGAAGTGAAGAGTAGGATAATCAGCTGGACTGCAACAAAATATTTGCCAGTGTCAAAGAGGATAATAATTCAAAAGTTCATAAATGGATGAGATGCTTCTGTCAGTTATGAGACATTGATCCACATACAAAGAAAGAGACAGGCATTAGGTAGTATATGGCCTGAGGTATCCAGTAATGGTGGACTCTTGAAACTTCTGCCTGACTCCTCAAATATTAAAAGTACCTAAACTCCTAAATTTAAAGTACAGGTTCTATTTCAGAGGCAGTCTTTGGGAGAGTTCCTGATCACTCAGAAATCTCTCCATATTGTCAGGGCTTACTTCTTATTTCATTAGACCTAACTGTGCCCTGAAATATATACTTTTCTTAATCTAAATCTACTCATGGATCTAACTCATTATGAATTCTTGAAATATGCCTCATGCACATCTACTTCTCTTACAACAGACAAACATAAAACACTGGAGAATAATGCACTGGTCATGAGGATCCTCTTTAATGCAATCATCTGTTGGTCAGAAGCACTCACCTTTCACAGAGAGGACATGGATGCCATAGACTTTTCTCCTTCAAAAGATGCTAATCTCTCAACTGTCAGATGATCTAATCTTTTGTCTGTTTCAGCATACACCACCTTTTTGTTCCAAATTAGGGGCATCCTGTGAAATTATGTTACTTTTCATTTATGTAATAACTCACATAAACTTGCACACAAAAATGAATTGTATTAGAGGGAAGAAATTGGACCCTTTGCCACCCAAGAATAGCTTACACATTTTATGATAAACGGGTATTAGAATGAAACATACACCACATGCCTTGAGGGAGAGATCATTCCTTCAAATCGTGTCTCCCACTCTATGAAACTGGCTTTCGCAATATCCAAATCCAGCTCCTCTCTGTGTAACCCCACCTGACAGGATCATGAACAAACCTCACATTGTTAGCTAGTCAGCTAGTTTTGGAGGAAGTAATCTGATGTTGCTGCTGAACATTCATCAAATAAAGGTGGTGAAACATAAAGTATATAAACAATTGATATTTAAATTCCTACCTTTTGGGGGTCAGTGAATACAGAAGAACTGTATTGTAGAGTACACAGAAGAGAGCAAAGCACCATGTGGTGATACTGTTCTTACTGTTCAGTGAATTTTTTATTTTTTTATTTTTTTATTTTTTTTTTTAAATTTAGAAATCTCAACTAATTTAAAGCAAAAGCAACAAAAAGACAAGCAAGAATATTCTGGTTTCACTAAAACTAAAAATTACCACTATTACATTTATCGCACTGCATAAGCAAAGTAGAAAAGGAAGTAACTTTTTCTTCCATAATACAATGACTTCTTTTTAGCAGAGTTCCCTAACTCTGCAAGGCTGGGGTGCTCACAGGCTGAAAAGTGCTCAGTGTCACTGTCAGCAGAGAGACTTAGGATGGAGCAACTGCCAAAAGCCGCAGTGTTGTGCTCTGTCTCTGTCCCAGCTGTGTGCTCCTGCCAGCCCCTTTGTGTCGGAGCAGTTGGCAGCCTCATTGCTACGTAATTGCTCGTGCAGACACAACAGGGCAGCACAGTTTTAGACCAGTTTAAGTAGATTGTGAAACTGCACCTTAAAAATGCCAGCTGCATACAGGGCTGATTTTAAGTCAATTCATGATGATCTCAGACACTGCATATGAAGCAAATAGGACTGTTTATACTTTGGTAGTGTTTTGATCCAACAATCTTCACTGTAAGTGGTTTAAAAACATCAGGGATGACATTGTGTACAGTGGTGGGACCTCAGGAAGTTTCTCAGCAGTGAGTCAGAACAACACAGCACCAAATTCGTAGGCTATCAAAGTCATTGGAGTAATGACTGTGCAGATCTACATCAGTACACATTTTTCACCATGGAAACTCATCACCAATTGGAGAAAGAAGATGAATACTACAAATGTCATATATATGGAAGCATTTAAGAAGTCAAGGCTTGCCGATTGTACTTTGGCTATTTTGAAACCTGTGCCTAGATGTTGCCATATGAAATACAGTATGTTGGCAAATTAGTCATAACATAGAACCAAAAGAGTGGAAGAGGAAGGAGTGATCTTTTCCTTGCCCTAATGTCAGTCTAAGAGATTCTTGACATTAAACCCTCCCACCCCTGAAAAAAGCCCAGAAAACAAACCACGAAAAAAACCCCAACATTAAGGTCACCAGGCATTAAGTTTTGAACCAGAATAAAATGGATTCACTGGACATATGAGTGATAAAGTACATGGCATAGTTTGGGCTGAGGAAGAACATCAGAATCTCATGAGGGAGAAAATGTTTATATAATATTGCTGTAAACAGGGTTTTATCCTTGGACTGCAAAAAAGGTCACACGTGAAGAATGAAAGCATGTAGACATACCTATCCTTTGATTTTGGCATAACAAATCCCATGGTTTTTTTCATTTTAGCAGAGGCATTTCAGAGGTAGCTTTACAATCCTAATGTAAGCTCACTGTTGAAATTTCCGTGAAGTGCATCCTTTCTATTGACTTCATAAGCTTTGGATCAGGGCCTAGATCCCAGTACCCCATCACTGGTGACCTTCCACCAGCAGTTATTAAGACAGTATTTTTATTTGCTAGCAACCATAAATTAGAATTAGTTTAAAGAGATTTTTAATATATTGTCCAGCCCTTGAGGAATATATATGAAAAATGTTCTTACTGGCCAAGCAGAACCTATAGAGGTAGCAATTAAATCATAAGACTGAAAATAAAAACTGTTATGATCTACACCATTGTCTCCTGATTATATGATTAAGAAGATACTAAATTAGACATTATAGTGAAAGAGTATAACTACAAATCTTAACTAAGCATATTTTTTATAGCTCTATTCATTATACTAATGTACAGGCTTATATTTATCAGCTTTAGAAGCATTAAAAAACCGGAAAGCTACAGATTACAATCCATATGGGTATGATCAAGTTGGCAGCAGTGATTAATAGTATCCCCTGGTTTTATTTTTCATAAACCAAACAATATTTAAGACAGATATTAAGGTGATTTACATCACAAAGGATTTAAACACTGTATTTACATGACCAAAGCATAGTGCATTAAAAGGTATGTGAGCTGTAGTAACTCAATATCACAGGGAAAAAGGCGAGTTTTCAGGTTAAAATAGAATATCTCAGTTTGCAGCATAGAAGTCTGAATTTACATAATACAGCATACCCATTCTACCTAAAAATCATAAGAGATTTGCTGTCAATAAAGGCCACATTCATCCCATTTAGTGGGATATCTTTGCACAGTCCTGTTAGATTTAATAAAACTTAATGGAAAGGTGTTCTACAGGTACTTTAACATGAATGAGGGCTCCTTGAAAAGGAGTGATCTACCACTTTGATCACATCTGGTTGCCTATTCCCATCTCCTCCTTTTCCAAGGATGATAGAGCTGTGATGATAAGGGGACAGATTCTGCAAAAATCTCACCTGACAAAGATTAGCTTCCAGCGAGATAATTTCCCTCAGTTTAGTTCACCTGGCATAAGGCAAATATATCTATCTGGACATGAGGAGTAGTAAAAAACACTCCTTTGGAGACTACATTACGGTATACAGCTTTTCTAAAGCTGGTTGAATCCTTCCACACCTAATTCTGATGTTTTGTTCTGCAGGAGGAGAGGTCTAGAATGACAACTATTTTTAATCATCTAAATAAGCCTTAACACTCTGAGAGTTAGGCATGTAACTGTTGGAATTATAGACTATCAAGCCTTTTCAAGAGCTATTGTTGCAAATATTTTTCAATGTTGTAAAAAATCTGTTGCCAAGCACTTAGAGTTACTGGTCAGTTTTAACATTTACTTTGCTAAATGCTAAGTAGATTGCTTCTTTTAATTCATGTAAGGAAAATTATGCAGAAATATTAGGGTCATAGCAATATACCGGTAAATTGTGATTGATTTAGGCTGGATTATGGACAGCAGAGCGACCTGTGTTCTCTTTCACTTTAGAATATGGGGTTTGTATTAGATTATTTCAGATTTAACCCAGATCTTTCAAAGGCTAAATTTTGGGAAGATTCCAATTTCATTACAGTTTTTCCCGCTAATATATTTTGACCTACAGGTTTATTTTAGAGTATCGTCTTCATCTGTGCTGTTATTCTGAGTACCTTTATTGTAATGATTTTTAACCTAGAAATGCTGCCAGAGGAAACCAGTTATGTCTACAGAGCTAAGTGTAGCTCTGCACACAGGTAACCAAGATAGCTGTAACAAGCTTAGCTAACTGGAATAGGTAACATACCCTATTAATGAAGCTGTTCTTTGTGGGATCTAAGCTGCTACATTAAAAAGTAGCCTGAGTATTTCTTCAGGGCAGTAGATGGCTCTTATCTGACCCATGTAAAGAGAAGACTAAACTTTGGAGGATAGTTAGGAGGCATGTTGATCTGTCTATAGATCACTACACAGAGAGGTCACACTGGAGGGCTCATAAATTAACAGCAAGAGGTATGAAATGATCAAATAGCTGGAAACTGAATCTTAAACTTTAATGATGTATAAGTTGTACATTATTAACGGTGCTTGTAATTAAGACTGGAAGAGCTTTTCAAATGATGTGATGGATTCTCTGTAATTTGAAGTCTTTAATTAAGACCGGATGTACCTCTCAAAAGATATTGTCAAATTTGATAATAAAAGAACTATCAGGAGAAATTCAAAGATCTTAAACTCATATTAATTTTTCAGCACATCAGACTTTCTTCTATGGCATTCATTCATCTAGAAAAGTGGAAAAATACAATGGACATTTATAAAGGTCACATAAATATGTTTCTTAAAATGGCAGTTAAATTGCTTTCTGTTCTGTTAACATAACTGCTTTTGGAACAGGCTTGAGACCTCTCCACAACATAGACAAAAATAATTTTTCCCACCCTAAGCACAGGGAGGTAAGTTTGGTGCCTCAGCAATAAAAGGAGACATAGGGAGAAGGAGGGCTGAAATGGGTGTTGGAATTGCATGTCACACCTACTGCCTCTTTTTTCCCACTCTGGTTCCACATATCAGTAACTCCTAGCCCATACACTCTGACCTTTCTGGCAGTATTAAGCCACCAGAGTGACTTTCCAGACATATAGCATAGCAAGGGGAAGATAATTAAGCTATGGATATTTTCCGTCCATTCCAGTTCGCTGCCTAGGCAACTGCCTCTTTTGCTGATGCCTGGAGTTGGCCCTGATTGCACTAGTGATTCATTAAACTATTGTGGACTTACTCAGAATCCCACCTTAGTAACCATTACAAGGCTGTCTGTGATAATCTGCAGTGCAATTTTTAAATTGACAATTCATAGATAGTATAAAATACTTTGTTTTATGAGGCTTTAAGAATTTACAAACATCTATACAGCTGTGTTGTACATCAACTCATAAATAATATTTTTTTCATATAAATGTACATACAATGGATATCCTTGGTACACATGAAGAGTATTATTTTGACTCAAGGGAATGATGTATTTGCAAAAAGATAATTCACTCAAGTGTGCTTTCTAAATAGTACTAGTGAAAGGCAGGAGACGTAAGAACAAAAATTTTCATCCATTTAACATGAGATACTTGCCATCACAAATGCTTCAGAGAACACTTAAGCAGTTAGCATATTTCTGACATTTTTTTTCATTTCCAGAAACCATGGCAATTGATAGATCTCTTTTCCACCTAATTGTCAACAGGCATGGGGCCTTCAGTTTCAGATAATTTTCCCCTTTGCTTTTCTACCAAACAAAAAATGAATCTATCTCCATCTCCAGACCCTTTGTGATATGTTTACAATCACAACAGCAGCAAGCAAATACACAAACAAAGCCCATCAAAAAGCAAGATGAGTTCAATTGCCTGTGCTGAACCATTCCCACAAACATGGGATTCCCTCTGTCATGCAGGCAGGCAGCGAAGTATCCCTAGTAAGCTCTGTACCTTCCTTCTTCCTCCCAAATCCAGACAGCTTTGCAATATGCCCAGAGAACTATCCAAGTTCCAGCTTTTTCAGCTCAGAGCTTGTTAGACTTGTGACAGACATGCACTGCATCTGCCTGGAGTTTCAAAGAAATTACTGAGAATTGTTCAGAATTTTCCTGACAGTTCTTTGTAAAAATAAATGATTTCTTGATATCACTGATTGATGGGATCCAAACATTCTAGATAAACATAAAAAGGCTCTTGAAATTATGACAATAACTGAGCAAATTTCTAGTCATCTTACCTGCTCACATCTCTATATTCCTCATCCCTTTGGCAGTTCACTTGTGAGGGGCAAGGTGCCCAATCTTCTCTTGGCTTCTGAGATTTTAGCAACCTAATGAATAAGAAAATAAGAATTTTCAGTCTGCTGCTAAATTAGCCTAAGTATTTTGAATATTATAGAGTCATGGAATCATAGAATCATAGAACTGTTTCAGTTGGAAAAGACCCCCGAGATCATGGAGTCCAACCATTAACATAACACTGCTAATCCCACCAGTAAACCATGTCCCTCAGTGTCACATCTACACATCTTTTAAATACCTCCAGGGGTGGTGACCCCATGGCTTCCCTGGGCAGCCTGTTCTGGGACTTTACAAACCTTGTGGGGAAGAAATTATTCCTAATAGCCTACCTAAACCTCCTCTGTGGCAACTTGAGGCCATTTCCTCTTGTCCTGTCCCTTGTTTTCCCTTGTTACTTGGGAGAAGAGACTGACCCCTACCTCACTACAACCGCCTTTCAGGGAGTTGTAGAGAGTGATAAAGTGTCCCCTCAGTCTCCTTTTCTCTAGGCTGAGTAATCCCAGTTCCCCCAACCATTGCTCATAAGATGTGTTCTCTGGACCTTTCACCAGTTCTGTTACCCTTCCTTGGACATGTTCCAGCACCATAATGTCCTTGTCATAGTGAGGGGCCCAAAACTGAACCCAGGATTTGAGGTGCGGCCTCACCAATGCTGAGTACAAGGGTACTGCCCTAGTCCTGCTGGTCACACTATTGCTGATACAGCCCAGGGTGATTATACAGTAGAAAATAGTAGAATAGTAGAATATAGTAGAAAATAGCAAAAACCTCTTCAAGCTGTTGTTCTGTCTATTCTACCACAGAGGAAACCTTTTCTTTAGGCAAAGCTTCAACACATTAGGTTGGTTGTGAACATCAAACAGGACAAATTAAATAAACCCCCTTTTTAATCTCCATAATTAGAATATTAAGAATCAAAGGCTTGCCTTCAAAACATAAAGTATAGAACCACAGTCAGAAAACGAAAGTATAAAGTATCAGCAGTTGGAAATGTAAATAGTCCAAACTTTAAATTATTTAAACATTTCATATCAATTCAGCTTTTGTTTTAAACTGCACAAGTTCCCCCAAAACCCAATATTTCAAAATTTCCTTCTGTGCTTGATGGCTTGCAAAAGAGATTGGGACTGTCCTGAAGAAAAAAAAAAAAAAAATAAAGAAAAAGGAAAAAAAAAAAGGACAAATAGAAATGTAATTAGTAAGCCAGGCATTGACCAGGAGTGCTCAGAGATTAATCATCTGGCCTTCTTAAAGTTAGGTATGTGCTCTAGGTCACCTATTTTAGAGTGTGTTAAACAGTCTACAATAAACATCTCTTTCCCTCCAAGCTACGGAAGAAGTCTAGATAACAAGTCAAGATACAAGAAGGACATTGAGCTACTGGAGCATGTCCAAAGGAAGACAACAAAGATAGTGAAGGGTCTGGAGAACAAGTCTTAGGAGGAGCAGCTGAAAGAACTGGGGTTACTCAGCCTGGAGAAAAGGAGACTGAGGGGACACTTTATCACTCTCTGCAACTCTCCGAAAGGACTTTGTAGTGAGGTAGGGGTTGGTCTCTTTTCCCGAGTAACACAGACAGGAGGAAATGGCCTCAAGTTGTAGCAAGGGAGGTTTAGGTAGGGTATTAAGAATAATTTCTTCCCCACAAGGTTTGTAAAGTCCCAGAACAGGCTGCTCAGGGAAGCCATGGGGTCACCACCCCTGGAGGTATTTAAAAGATGTGTAGATGTGACACTGAGGGACATGGTTTACTGGTGGGATTAGCAGTGTTATGTTAATGGTTGGACTCCATGATCTCAGGGGTCTTTTCCAACCTAAATGAGTCAATGATTCTATGGTTGGTTTAGATATGTCATTGTAGATGTAGATGAGTCCAGTATCTGGTATCCATTCCAGCACTATCTTAAGTCAAGAAGAATCTACTTTTTACATCTCAAACACTAAATGGACCCCTTGGTCATTAACAGTAAAACAACCCAATGTCTCTTTCAATCTTCTGAGATGTGAAATATATCCTCTAAGAAAATGAGTGTAAAAGATACAAGCCAGCCCATAGCAGTGGGGCTTATATAGCATCAGAAATGTGATGAAATAATGCAGTACATCAGTCATATGCTGTGCAATATTTCTACATGCTGCAGCAAATTTGTTGTAAAAATGGAACATTAAAAGAGATATTCTGCTGTAAAAGTAGCTTATTTTCATCTCATCAATAACATGAGACTGCAGTTTAAAGAGTAAATATTGTGATGAGGTAATGTATGACTATCATCACTATTTTCAAATTATGATTTATTTGGGACAGTGAAATTTGCTCTCTACCTTTCATTGACAACTCTATAAACACATATGAGCAAGAGACAGGAGGAAAAAAACGTTGAAAAGGAATCTTTATATAATAAAAATGCTGAACTGTAGGAGGGAGTACATTAAAAATCAGCTATAACTTATTCAACAACAAAGCTGTATGCAGTTAAGTGTCACTTGATTGCTTTAAATATAGGACACTTTTGTTTATGATTGTGTAAGTGGCAAATCTGCATTAGCTGTGGATTTTGTTTGACTCACCGAGGAGAAAGGGTAAATCCTAGTTATATCAGCATCAGAAAAAAAAAAAACCCCAATCTTTCTTCACAGGTAGTTTTCTGTCAGGATTGCTTTTTGAGTGCCACTGGTTGAAGGGAAAGTGAAGGGAAAGCATATTCTTGGATGGTAAGCATCTGAACCTCAAATGCTCAACAAAATACTGTTATTAATTATAGTGACTTTTCCAATCATCTCTCTGAAAAGCAGTTTGCCATTTCTTACTCTGAAATTCTAACCAAAGATCAGAAGTAGACAGCATTTGCTGTAACATTAAAAGGTAAACTGCAAAGGCTTTCCTGAAGAAAACCTTGTTTCCACTCATGATCTCCACTTACATGGAGACTTTGACATCACAGGAACTTTGTCTTAGGAAGCGTTTACTAACTATACTACAGCTGCATATTGCACTTGGAAGCTTACTAATTTAACATAGAATTTAATCAAATTCAGTCAGCTATTGAAACCATGAGTGGATTTATGGAGGACTTCTACAGTGTATAAATAAGGGCACAAACGCAAGTTCCTTTCTGTTTGAAGATGGATACTATTGAGAGATAGCCTTTCTCTATCCTTCACAGCAAACCCAACAACAGACATACTGAAGCAATTTGCAGCAAATTTATAATTACTTTTTCCATACAATTGTTTTTACATTCCAATCAGAATATTGAAGGATATGTCTAAATATGTAAATGAAGGATTTTTTAATGTTTGTTTCTTTTGGTTTTGTGTTTTGGTTTTTTTTTTTTTTTTTTTTTATGTGGTTTTTTTTTTTTTTTTGTTTTTTTTTTTTTTTTTGTGTTTTTGGTGT